>ML777051.1:1319087-1357914 GCA_009831015.1 Picea engelmannii | reverse complement strand
TGATTCAGAATGGTGGCTAATCCTTCTGAGGCTTTGATACTTGACAGATTCTGATTATACAAGGCTTGAAACTTCTCCATTTCTTTCCTCATTTTCACTACTTCTTGTTCTAATGCTTCACATCTTGCCTTCTTTTCTGATAGCTGTTGTTTCATAATCTCTTTGATTTTCTTTGCCTCTTCCAATTATACTTTTAGTAGGACAATTTCTTCATCAGGTTCTTTACTGTCTTTCTCGAATTGTATCAACAATTGTCTTTTCTTTCTGTTCTTGATTCTTAGTCTATCAATCTCTTCCAGTGCACTGATCAGTTCTCCTTCCATGTCAACCACAACTTCTTCTTCATTAACATCACTCCCTGTGCTGTTATTGTCATAGTCCTCTTTGGCCATAAGTATGAATTCATTTAGTTTATCTTCAATAGATGAATCATTGTCTTCATCATCTAAAGGATCATCATCATTTTTTACACAAAGACTTTTCTTCTTAAAGTCATTCTCTTTAAAGAAATTTCTGTGTTTGTATTTTTCCTCATCATCTCAAGTCTGATCCTTTCATTTGTGGGGACATTTATTTGTAAAATGACCTATCCTACCACAGTTGAAGCATTTGAAAGGCAATTTACCTTTGTATTTGCATGATCCCTTCTTTAGTCTCTTCACAAATTTTGCTTCAATTTCATCGGGCTCAGAATCCTCATTCTTGTCTACCTTAAATGATGCTTCTCTAGAGGTGGGTTTATCTTTAACTATTCTCATTTCATATGCAATAAATGTTCCTAGAAGTTGATCAAACTCCAAGGTTTTTAGATCATTAAGTTCTTCTATAGCAGAGACCTTCAGGTTGAACCTATCTGGGAGAGATCTCAAGATTTTCTGAACTAAAGAAGGTTCCTCAATTGTTTCACCAAGTGCCTTCATTGCAGTTACCATTTCTTCTACTCTCAGAAAATATTTTCCAACAGTTTCATCTTCCTTCATCTTCAGATGTTCAAATTGTATTCTATAGGTTTGAAGCTTGGCATCCTTTACCTTTTCATTACCTTCATAACTGCTAATGAGTTTGTCCCACATTTCTTTGGTAGTTCCTAGGTGCATAACTTTCATGAATTCTGCTTCTGCAAGCCCACTCAAGATACCATTCAGAGCCTTAGAGTTGAAGCTAAATTCTAGCTTGTCATCCTTATTAGCTAGCACAATTGGCTAGTGTCTACCACATCCCAGACATCTACACCTAAAGCCATTATGTAGGTTCTCATTATAACTTTCCAGAAGGCAAAGTTTGTTCCATTGAATAGTGGGGCCTTATTGGTTGAATTTCCTTTGTGGATTGACATGTTTAAGCTCTAGGATCTACCTTTAGATAAAAGGGGCTGGCTTTGATACCAATTGTTGGACAACTGAGAGGGCGGGTGAATCAATTGTTACCATTCTTAAACAATTATGCTTCTTTTAAAATCTTTACAATGCACTCAATGATGATCACAATAATGCAGGGAAATAAATAATGGCACATTCAGCATCAGTCACATATGTGAGAAACACAGAGACAGATATTTCCCAAGGAAACCCATACAGGGTAAAAACCTCTTCTTATTTATATGATAAGTATTATTTACATTCTTTAAATTATCATACATATGAGCATCAACTCATTGTGAGGCTACAACCTCTGTTTTTGCAAGATGCAACTTGCTGAGAGCACCAACTCTCTGTTTTCTCTAGCACCCACTAGAAGGAAGCACCTACTCCCTGGTTTCTCTAGCACCAACTAGAAGAAAGCACCTACTCCCTGGTTTCTCTAGCACCAACTAGAAGGAAGCTACTACTCCCTGTGTTCAAGAACCCACTTGAACCTCTGAGGACACCAATCCTCCCTAGCACCTCCCTACCACCCTGGATTATCAATATGTGTTACTGAAACTTATTACAGTGATATAATGTTTAACACAGCTTACCAGTCTCATCACTGTTCTACAAGATTTCACTGCTCCGTCTGCCTCACAGTCTTCCTACATGCATACATTGCACTTTCTATTCTTCTTCCTTTTGTGCTTTGTACACCATTCCCGTTCAATGCCCCTTTTCTCTTCTAGCCATACCAACTCCTGCACTTCACCTCCTTCTTCCTGCATGCATCACCCACCACAGCAACAACAACATCATCACTTCTCTGTCTCGTGTACTTATAACTTCTATACACCTTGTGCATGTAATGTACACCATGCCTCTGCATGCTCACAATGCGTTAATCTCTTCCACATCTTGAGTGATCTGTCTGATCATCATGGTAACCCTTCATCTTTTCTGGCGGTTTGACCATGCGTTCAACATCACTGGATGTCATGCTGAGATTCCTCAGCCTCTTTGGCAGTCGAGACTCTTCGTCTTCTCTGGCATAGTTGAGCTTATACTTTCTACTTCAGTTACAAACTTCAATGCTCATCCACTTGTCATTCGCCTCCACGAATAGTCTTTGTTCTACTGGCTGATCTCTTGAGACTCTTCACCTCCTCTGTCAATCACCTCGAAGTGTCTTCGAGTCCTCTGGTAGAACTCATCACTGGTTTCTGGTAGGTTCACTGTGTCATGCAACAGTAGCCCTCCGATCTCCTTCAGTTTCATTTGCACCGTTGAATGATCTTCATAAGCTTGCCTTTATTTTGTATTTCATCATTTCGACTTTCCTGTGGCCAAGTGTCTCACCAGTCCATGTCGTGATATTTGAAACTTTGAAACAGAGCTTTTCTGCGCTAGCTCCTTCCTCTATATGACCATGCCCATGACCAAGCGCTTGTTCATAAAGCGCTTTTCGAGATTTCATTTTTCGGCATTTCGGGACTCCTGATGTTGAGAATATCTGACTTCTCCATCTCCCGGTAACCGAAATCTTGGTCTCCAATACATCGAAGGGGGTCGGATCAATGGTCCACGATCTCTTTGAACCAACGACTCAGATCATTTCGTGATTTCGTAAATCACAATTTTGGCATTCCTGTGGTGAATGTTCTTGACGCTTCCAACTACCGATCCACGAAACTCTGAAATGGCGTGGGATCAATGGTCCCAATCAACCCTTGATCTGATGGCTCAGATCATTTCATGATTTCAACATTCCTGTGGTATTGTTTCTTGCCTCTCCAAATCACGATTTGCGAAACCCCGAAATGGATTCTTTGACATGCTCTGATCTTCTGCCACACGTCCCTCTTGGATCAACGGTCAAGATTTTATCGAGACTTTTTAACTCCACGAGCCTTCGTTGTGCCTGATCAACGGTCCATATTTGGCCTAGATCTAATGGTTGAGATTATTTCGCGATTTTGCATATCGCGAGTTCGAGAGGTGAAAGGCTGGAGCATTTCATACCTTTGACTTTCCAGTTAGTGAAATGCTAATCTGTGTCCACGTGTCCTGCCCGTAGATGGACGATTCTCCTTTTTTCTGGATTTTGTATACCCACTTCTCCTTTCACTTTAATGAATGTGCAGGCTCTCCCTGATCCAACGATGGTCGAAACTTATGCTCAGATCTGACATTTGAGATCTGTCCTCCTCTTCTGCGCGTTCTTCTTGTCTATAGTAAGATCTGATGGTCCTCCTTCTTTCAGGAATTTAAATGGGATCCAACGATCACTGACGCTTCTCCTCCCGATCTTAGGCACTGCGATCGGCTCTGTGCTAATTACTCCTAAGCTTACTTTGTTCCTGTTTTTCATCGATGCTTACTCTGATCTTGTCATCAATGACCTCCCTACAATCCTTTGCACGTTTGCTGCCATCTTTGTTGCTGTACTTGCCATCAATGACAAGCCTACAATGTTTGTAAAACATGCCAACAACATTATCTCTTTTTTTAGTCCCTCAATTAAATCTTTCTTGGAGTTTTGAAGATGGAGCATTTATAGAGGGTCAAATATCTCTTGGGTCATGGGACTACCCTCAAGATTTGCAAACTAGCATGATGAAATAAACCTTAAGCTACCAATCAAATGTTAGTGCTTATGATTTCAATTAATTATAATCAAATCAAATACTAAGACACCATTTTTTTCAACATACACTTCTTGAAAATAAGAAAACATGTTCATTTAAATAAACATATGTCAATAATATCTAACTTGGCCATTAAAGTAAGAATATTTGAAAAAGTATTAGTAACAGAGGCTTTTAAATGATGGTGATAGTGATAATACATGTCGAAATAATTGGTAATAGATGATAATCTTAAGGTTCATCATTATCCCCCAACTAAAGGGTTGGAAGCCTCTATGAAACACACAAAAAAGAACCCGAAATTGGTGGCTATCACTCATCTTCTACTAGGTGTTGTTCCCTACATACCTCTCTAAGGCCATATGCCCTAACGTGCGTGATGGAATATACTATGGTATCTTACCTTCATTTCCACTACACTCCATCTCTTCTTGTCCATGTTCATGTGTGTTTCACTTGTATATTTCCATGATGTTGTGAGAAAGAGAAGCAGGAATATAAATCTTAGGTCAATCCAATTCAAATTCATCTTCATGAGAGTGTCCACATGCATTTGTGATCTATGTGAAACAACCTTTATGTCTTCTAGGGAGTGATATTCTACTATTTTGAGTGCAAGAGTTAGTTCCTCCCACCATTCTTGGGACATTTAGAAAGTAAGGTTGGTTGTCATTGATGTCAACCCTTGAAGAAAGTTCGGTAGCGAATTCCGGTAGCACAAAGGTTTGGGTAATGGACCCAAGGTTGTTTCATGTATAATGGTATGAGTTTTAATATATTTTAAGGTAAAATTATTCTATATGGATATTACATGTCATTCCATTTCTGGTGGTATGTGGAATGTCACATAACTCCTTACGGTTAGAGAGTTATGGACATGAGAAGTTGGAGAACCTAGGTTTGGGTAATGGACCCAAGTTTGTTTTATGGATAATGGTATGGGTTTTTATACATTTTCAGGTAATAATATTCTATATGGATAGTACATGTCATGCCATTTCTAATGATATGTGTAACGTTACATAACTCCTCACGGTTTGAGAGTTATGGCCTTACGAAGTTGGAGGACCCTCACATGTCATCTAGAAGCCCCAAAAGGTCAAAGTAGTCAAAGCAGTTTAAGAGATTTTATAAGGTAAATAATAAAGTGAAGTGATGAGTTTACTATAATTCAAAGTGAATACAAAATAAATTATTTAAATAATAAATTTAATAGAGAAATTAGAAGTGGGTTAACCTAAAATAAGGAAAGTGGGCAAATTGACTTAGAAGATGCTTTTAAGGAAGCTACTTGGAGAGTATAAATAATAGGAAAGGCTCTATCATTTTATATCACACTTGATAATATTGAATATCTATAGGTGACTGGGGTAACCAAAGGACATCTAAGCCAAATTTCATAGGGAAGGTGAACAAAAGAAGGCTAGAATTCAAGGGAGGATAAATTCTTTTGATGATGCTTTCCAAGGTATGTTATTTACAGGTCATCTCACCATTTTCACAATAATTTTTTTTATAGAATGATTTAGACTGGGAAATCGATAGGACATTGAGGAAACATATCCAAGTATCTGTGGTACAAATTTTATCTTGTGGGTCATTGTATTTTTGGATTTACACTCCTTGCAAAATAGGGTTTGTGGCTAGTCCTGAAACTAGTCTAAAACATGTGTTTCGGGTAAAAACGTCATAACTTCTTCATAACGGATCCAAATTTAGTAATCCCAAATGTGTTGGTTAGAGTACATTTTTTATTATTTTGTGTAACATTTTCAGATCCATTCAACAAATATTCCATGCGGGGCATTCTATACAAGGTCGCTCTCTAGAATAAGCCAGAATTCAACAAGGTATGCCATTTTTTCTATAACTCCTTTTATGAGAGGTTGTAAGTAGTGAAACCTAGAGGAATTGCATAAAAAAAAATGAATAACATTGTGTACTATTTTCGGATCTTTATTCATTACAGGTACATAGTTATGATTATTTCAAGTTAGGGTTGTTAACTAATCCCAAACTAGTCATGTGAGACTAAAGAAAAGTTTGATGAAAATGTTAGTCTCTTGTTGTGAAAGTTAAAGAAGGTTTGCAGGTATGTGATCATATACACCAGGTCTATTACAAAGTTGCAAATCATATTTGGATGATGAAATTGATAAGGTCTTTTGGTTAAGGTACATGTTGGGTACATGGTTGAGACAAGTAGTTGATGAGTTGGCACATACATGAAGTGTATAGTTGATGATGTTGGTAAATATTGATGAGTCATAGTTGATGAGTAGTTGACACATGATTGGTACATACTTGGTACATGGTTGGATGGACTTTTTTATGGTACAGGTTGATTACAGGTTGTTTGGTACAAATTGATGCATGGTTCAGGTTTATTGGTACATGTTTACAATGATATATCTCACAATGATAGTGTGACAGTGGTTCCATCATTCTACTTCTACTTCAGGGTGGTTAGATAGGGCAAGGATAGGTGGTTGTAGCCACCTTCCAGTTGTAGCTGAAGAACATAGGGGGTTGTAGCCTCCTTCTGGTTGTAGCTAGAGAATAGGGGAGTTGGAGCTTCTCTCAGGTTGTAGTCTGAGAAACAAGGGGGTTGGAGCCTCCTTCCAGTTGCAACTGGAAAACAAAGGAATTTTTTTCTTGCAATGAATGTAATTCTTCAAGACATATAAGAAAAAACATTATGTGGTTTTCTCCTGCTTTGGGTTTCCACGTAAAACATTGGTGTACTGTGTATGTGTATGATTGTTCATTTGTTCATTGCTTATTTACTCTGTAGTTATTGGATGATAATGCTACATTGATATAACACTTGGATTATATGGTGAAAAAGGATTAAAATTCTCTATTACTGATTCACCCCCCCTCCCAGTAATCCAACAATTGGTATCAGAGCAGGTTCCTTTATAAATAAGTTTAACCACTAAAAGGTAGATCATGGAGAGCAACAAGTTGTATAAAAATGGAATACCACAGTTCAATGGACAAAAGTATGCATTTTGGAGCATAAGGATGAAAACACACACACACACACACACACACACACACACACACACACATATATATGCACAGGGATTTGGAATTTGACAATCAATTGTAGATGGATACACAACACCAGTAGTTCCGCCAACAAATGATAAAGCGGTGAAATTCGATCAGAATAACTCCAAAGCCAAAAATGCACTTTTGAATGGTCTTAATGAAACACTATTCATCAAAGTTGCATATTGTAAATCCGCTAAAGAGATTTGGGACAAACTTCAAAATATTTATGAAGGAGATTCCAAAGTCAAAGCAACAAAGCTTCAAACTTACAAAGGTCAATTGAAACAACTTAAGATGAAGGAAGATGAGAATATTGCAGCATACTTTTTACGAGTTGATGAAACAATAAATGCAATCATAAGATTGAGAGAAGAAATCAAATAATCTGTAATTGTTCAAAAACTACTAAGATCTCTTCCTATGAGACTTGACCCTAACATATCATCACTAGAAGAAAGATCATATCTAAACTCAATAAGAATGGATGAATTACATGGAATCTTTACAACATATGAAATGAGGAATGAACAGAAAAATCCAGATATAAAAGAAGCATCCAAAAAATCAAATCAAAAGGGAAGAAAAAAAAATAACATAGCAACAACAGTGACGTCTCGAAAGATGATGAAGAAGTGGCCAACTTTGTCAAAACACTGAACAAGGGAACCGATGGTAGGTATAGAGGTAAGCTTCCTTTCATTTGTTTTAATTGTGATGGTATTGGTCATTTTGCTAACAAATGTCCTTATAAGAAAAAGATAAATGATGAAGGTTACTCAAAAGGAAAACAAACATGTAAAGGCACAAAAACCACAAAGAGAGTTTTCAAGAAAAGATTATGCACCAAAGAAGACATCTCATCATTAGATGAAGATGAAGTTAGTGACAATGAGACATAAAGAGTTCTATTCATGGCAGTAGAAGACTCTGATAAAGAAGACTCCGAAGAAGAATATGAAGAAGCCGAAGAAGAATATGAAGAAGCCAAAGAAGAAATTGAAGAGGCAGAAGTGGACTACTAAGAGGAATTAATGTGTGCCATAGAAGTTATTAGAAGAGAAAAGAAGAAAAACAAGAAACTACAAGCAAAACTAGACAAGAAAGAAGACACTCAATAACTAGAACAAATGATCACAAGTTTAAAGGTTCAAATAGAATAAGATAAAAGAATTGAAGAAGCACTCAAAGAACAACTAAAAGAAAAAGATAAGATCAGTGGAAATTTGGAAGCAAAGATTGTCACATTAAGAAAGGATCTTCAAAAGAAAAATATGAAAAACAACTCAAAAGTTTTGGATGACAATATCAACAGTCAAAAATCTCATCATGACAAGTCTAGACTTGGATACAATTAGACAGAAAAAGAATCAAGCTCCAAAACAACAAAGCAAGAAACATATCCAAAAATATTTGCAGAAACAATCAAGGGGGATAGGAAGATACGAGGAATATTACAGGGACACTCCTCCATCGAGAAGATTCAGATTTTAGAATCAACAACCGACAGATAGGCCTCAGGAGAAGAAAAATTCATAAGAGTACCTCCTTTCAGAAGATCTTCAAATCCCAGGTATCAAACTATCTTTTTAGGTTTATGTTTTGCATGTAATAATTTTGTACATAAAGTTGTGAATTGCAGAGTTAACAATAGGAACAAAAACAACTTTGAAAGTCATACACAAAGGGTTGTCCAAGAAGGCCTAGTGAAACACAGAGAAGAAGTTACAACATTTTTAAATCTTTGAGCACTGAAGTGGAATGTTACAAATGTAAAAATTTTTGACACATGGCCAAAGATTGCAAAATGACAGTCCCTCCTAGAGAACCACAACATAATAACAATAGTCACAGACATGGACCTCAGAAAAGGACATGGATAAGAAAGCATGATTAGTATAGCAATGACGAATGCACACTCGCTCTGCAAGCTAAGAAAAAGAAATGTGGTTGGTATGTTGACAGTGGGTGTTCAAAACACATGATAGGTGATAGAGACAGGTTTCTTACATTACGAAAGGAAAGAGATGGATCAGTCTCCTTCGAAAATGATGATTCAGCCAAAATCATTGGAAAATGCACAGTCAGAATTGGGAACAAGAATACAAAGGCAAAAAATGTTATACTAGTAGAAGATATGAAACATAATCTTCTAAGTGTGAGTCAAATGTGTGACCAAGGTCATAAATTTACTTTTGATTCACAAAAGTGCGAGATAAGAAAATAAGGTTAAGGAAAATTGATTGCTATAGCTGCGAGAACTTCAAGCAACATATATGTGTTAAGTGAAATTGGAAATGAAAAGTGTTGTCTAAGAAAGGAAGATGAAATTTGGCTATGGAACATAAGAATGGGTCACATACATTTTGATAACCTTGTCAAATTCAGCAAAAGAGAAGCAGTCAGAGAAATTCCCCATATCACGAAACCAACCAACACTTTATGAAAGCATTGTCAACAAGGAAAAAAAACAAAGACTAGGTTCAAATCAAAGGAATATTCAATGACAAGACCACTGACAATTGTGCATACTGATTTAGTTGGACCAACTACAACAAAGGGCTTAAAAGGTGAGAAATACTTTATGTTATTAGTTGATGATTATACAAGAATGATCACAATTTTCTTTCTCAAGAATAAGTCAGAAGCTTTTGAAAACTTCAAGATATACAAGGAAATGGTTGAAAATGAAATGGATTAAAAAATCAAATGCTTGAGATCTTATAATGGAGGAGAGTTCACTTCAAAGGAATTTATGGAATACTGCAACAATCATGGAATAAAAAGACAATTCTTCATTGCTAGGACACCTCAACAAAATGGAGTTGTTGAAAGAAAGAACATGACAGTACAAGAAATGGCTCGAATAATGCTAATGTATTCAAAATTGACAGATATTTTTTGGACACAGGTAGTGCATACAACAGTTCACATTCAAAACAAAGTAATTCTCAGAAAAAACACTGAAAAAAATCCTTACGAGCTATGGAAAGGAAGACCAGCAAATGTAAAGCATTCAGAGTTTTTGGAAGCAAATGCTACACCAAAAAAGAAGATGGCAGAATGGGAAAGTTTGACTCTCGTGTGGACAAAGGAGTACTTGTTGGTTACTCAAGTATAAGAAAAACATACAAGTGTTACAACCTGATATTGAAAAAAGTGGTGGAAAGAATCAACATAACAATTGATGAAATAGGAAGACAAGAATTAAAGGAAGAAGAAAGTGAATCAATGGAACAACTTTACGAAGAAGAAACAAAAGATGAAAAATAAGGGGAAGATGAAGAGGATCCGACAGAAACAAAAGAGCAAGTTCAATAAGTAACTCCAAAAACACCTAGCAGACGAGTACAAAAGAATAATCCTTCAGATCATATTACCAGAAACAAAGATGCAGGAGGTGAGACTAGAATAAGAATCCATTCACCAGAACAAACACACCTATCACTCACATCTACGATTGAACCAACCTATTTTCGCAATAATTTTTTTTCTAGAATGATTCATACCATGAAATGGATAGGCCATTGAGGAAACAAATACAAGTATCTGTGGTAAACATTTTAGCTTGTGGGTCGTTGTATTTTTGGAGTTAAACTCCGTGAAAAATAGGGTTTGTGGCTAGTCCTGAAACTAGTCTAAAACAGATGTTTCGGGTAAAAATGTCATAAATTCTTCATAACAAATCCAAATTTAGTAAGACCAAATGTGTTGGTTAGAGTACAGTCTATAGTATTCTATGTAACATTTTCAGATCCATTCAACAAATATTCCAGGTCGCTCTCTAGAATAAGCCATAATTTAGCAAGGTATTTCATTTTTGCTATAACTCATTTTTTGAGAGGTTCCAAGTAGTGACACCAGGAGGAATTGCATAAAACAAAGTGAAGAACATTGTGTACTATTTTCAGATCTTTATTCATTACAAGTACATAGTTATGATTATTTCAAGTTAGGGTTGTTGACTAATCCCAAACTAGTCATGTGAGACTAAAGAAAAGTTTGATGAAAATGCTAGTCTCTTGTTGTGAAAGTTAAGGAAGGTTTGTAGGTATGTGATCATATACACCAGGTCTATTACAGAGTTACAAATAATATTTGGATGATGAAATTGATAAGGGCTTTTGGTTAAGGTACATGTTGGGTACAAGGTTGAGACAAGTAGTTGATGAGTTGGCACATACATGAGGTGTATAGGTTATGATGTTGGTACATATTGATGAGTCATGGTTGATGATTAGTTGACATGTGATTGGTACATACTTGGTACATGGTTGGATGCACTTTTTTATGGTACAGGTTGATTACAGGTTGTTTGGTACAAATTGATGCATGGTTCAGGTTTATTGGTACAGGTTTACAATGCTATATCTCACAGTGATAGTGTGATAGTGATTCCATCATTCTACTTCTACTTCAAGGCATCTGGATGGGGCAAGGATAGGTGGTTGTAGTCGGATAACATAGGGGGTTGTAGCCTCCTTCTGGTTGTAGCTAGAGAATAGGGGAGTTGGAGCTTCCCTCAGGTTGTAGCCTGAGAAACAAGGGGGTTGGAGCTTCCTTCCAGTTGCAGCTGGAAAACAAAGGAAGTTGGTGCTTCCAATGAATGTAATTCTTCAAGACATATAAGAAAAAACATTATGTGTTTTTCTCCCGCTTTGGGTTTCCATGTAAAACAATGGTGTACTGTGTATATGTATGATTGTTCATTTGTTCATGCTTATTTACTCTGCAGTTATTGCATGATAATTCTACATTGATATAACACTTGGATTATATGGTTAAAAAGGATTAAATTTCTCTATTAATGATTCACCCCCCCTCTCAGTAATCCAACACATACCTCTCTAAGGCCATATGCCCTAATGTGTGTGATGGAATATACTGTGGTATCTTACCTTCCTTTCCACTACACTCCATCTCTTCTTCTCCATGTTCATGTGTGTTTCACTTGTAGATTTCCATGATGTTGTGAGAAAGAGAAGCAAGAATATAAATCTTAGGTCAATCCAATTCAAATTCATCTTCCTGAGAGTGTCCACATGCATTTGTGATCTATGTGAAGCAACCTTTATGTCTTCTAGGGAGTGAGGTTCTACTATTTTGAGTTCAAGAGTTAGTTCCTCCCACCATGCTTGGGACATTTAGAACACTCTATCCCTTGAAGCCCTCATGATCTTTTGATATTGAACTATGGCCTCACGATGTATTTCCTTTAGAACTGGGATTAAATTCACATCTAAAACCATTTGAGCATGGTTTCTCAATACATCTTTGGGATTATCACTTTCAACTTTCACCCACAAGCATATGGTAACTTTCTCTTCCTCATATATTTGAACCTATATATCTCTACTTTCATCATTTTATATACAATAACATAATGTGCTCAATCGTACATATCCCACATAAGGATTGGGAGACCATTTTGTGGGCAAGGGAGATCATAATTATGTCAATAGAATGCACATAATACGTTCCTTTCCTCATCATGAAATTTATGATATACCTCTGTAAAGTCCTTTTGGTTATCCATTTGAAAAGGAAAATATCTAGAAATTCTATACAACTAGAAATAGTACCACTATTCTCTCAAATACAATGCATAAGTTATTTCTAGAGGTATGTAGGACACCATCTCTTCTATAAACTCTATTGTATTAACGATTGATCTCTCTAAAATCAAAATCTTTTCAACCTTACTATTAGTCTTCTCCTATTTTCTTCCTAATTCTTCTCTTAAGGATAAAATTTCATTCTCTAAATGTTTGATTGTGTTTAGGTGTTGCATATTCAAAATTTAAGTTTTTTCTTGCAAAGAAGAGACTACATGCTTATTTGTTTCCAAGAAGATAGTTTCTTCCATGCTAGATCCTTCTATATCCCTCCACTTGTTGATTTCATATTTTCCCTCCTCAAGGTTTTTCAACAAATATTTCTTATCTATATTAGTGGCTTCTATGCTAGTAAGTTCTTGGATTTCCTCCATATTTAGCATTTATGGTGGAGGGATTTGTGAAGTATTTTGTGCTTTTTTTCTTACATGTGCCCTCATCCTTGCTCTAGGTTTCTTCCTCTTTAATTTTCCTGTTGATGGTTTTGCAATATCTATCCCAATAGGATCAATAATCATATGGGAAGATGGCCCTCATGTGGAAACAATGTATTTAAATGTATCTTCTAATTCTATACAATGTTTTTTTGTCTCCACCTCTTATGTCATCTTTATTGTTCTTCATACATTTGTAATGCTAGTTGTTTAAGGGTTAAGGCCGTTATGAACAATTTCCCCTTTTCATCTCTTTCTTATTGTAGGGGATTCATTCAATTCTATGATAGCATGTAGATCTTGGAACTCCTCATAACTAATTGTCAAAAATTTATCCCAAGAAATCTTGTGTGGCTACCTTGTAAGGGAATCATAGATGACTAGATTTACAATCCCATGGTGGGTTGAGGTTGTTGGATTCCCTCCTTGTAGATTGATACTCATCTGTTTTATGAATTGCAATAAAAATTTGGAATGCTCAAGTTTTATTCAGGATTTTATTGTGAAAATTACTTTAATTTACATAATAATATGAAATGATAAGCATGCACTAATACATTCCCTCCCTCAATTGTGAAGGGAAATTTCATCCCAATGGTCTAGTAGTCTAGTTCTTTTAACCCCTGTCTTTAGGTCCTCCATAGTCTCATATTCTAAGAGGAAATCATGCTTGGCTTCGTGGGATATAATTTTGTCATATTTATACCAAGGTTTCCCAAAAGGTGGCTTTGTAGCTCTTGCAATTGTCTCTATGTCTACTTGAACTTCTAGTCCTCTGACCATGGAAACATATTCATGATACTATCCCCTAGTGCAATTAGTCTTGAATCCTTGAGAAAATTCCATGTTGAATTCATAATAAAAACCCTACAATCCTATACAATACTGAAACCATTGAAATTTCTGAAAACTTCAACCACTTAAGGGTTACTTTGTAATAGGTTCATCTATATTGGCTCTCTACAATTAAATCCTCCCACCATGCTTAGATTTAGTTTTTCTAATCCTTTAAGGTTAATGCACTTATGCTTGATAGGGTTGTAATATCTACTCTCAATATCTATAGAACTCATAGCTTCACTTTCCTATAAAAAAATCAAATACATGATTCTATAGAACAATCAAAATATGCCTCTAAAGAAACAAACGTGCCTCTACCTATTGTTATGGTTTCACTTGACGAGATCTTGAATCCATTTTTAGTGTCATTTGGATGATAAATGACTAGATTAGGTCTTGAAGCAACACAATGTGATCCCTTTACTGTCTACTATGGCTATGAATCAACAAATCCCCTTTATTTTCTGCTAGGTTCACTTTTTGATCACTTATTGAGGGATTGAGCATATACTATAGTGCGATATGGAGGATAATAAACCAATTATGAGCTAGAAATGGGTTCAATTTTTTTTTTTGAAATGGTTCATATGTGTTATCATCTTGTCATATTGCATTTACCATACTCAGTGATGATTACTTCTCTTTGTATTCGATGTGCTCAAATCCATGGTATTTTTTAGGGGTGAAATTTTTCTAATTGGTTATTTTTTGGACATTTTCTAAAAAACCATTATTCACCAATTTGGTTAAGAAATCACCTTTTTTTTTTACATAAACATGATTAAATTGATAATTTTTTCCAAAATTTTACAAGTTTTAATAGTAAATTATATGTCTTTTATTGAATATTCGCCTATATCTATATGTATTTTTTTTTCAGACCAAAATAGTTTCCTAGAATACTATACATAGGTATAATATTTTAATCCTTAAAAAATACCCTGGTCACCTCCTTGCATCGACCTTGATTTGATTATTTTCATTATGAGTATGGATCAATGTGGATCAACTTCATGTATGAGTATCACACTTCTCCCCTCCCCTTCCCAATTCATGTTCAAATGACCACGTTTAAAATATAATTTTAGTCATGGTTGGTTTTGATAAATGGATTAGAATAATTCATGTTAACAACCATTGGATACCATTGATTATGAATTTAAATAAAGTATGACTTAATATTTAAGTGAATATAATGATACCCAATAGATTTTGTAAGTGAGATCATATGTGATGAGTTCTTTGGGTGCAATAAGTTAACTTTATTTGTCTGTTATGCTTTTGATAATGTTTAATGATTATGCCAATCGAGGTTCTTTTGACAAGAATTTATGTAGAATATTGAAATGCTTCTCATTAAAATCTTGTAGCGAATCCCTTCCATGTAGTTAACCCTTGCAACTAGAAACATGGAATTATGTAGCTTGTTGTAGGTGTTAAAGTCTGTAACAGTGTGTAGGAAAACTATGACACAACATACATGTAGGTATAAAAGTATGTAGGAACATGTATCAAAATTGTGGTGTGGCATACCTCTAGGTATAGAAGTTGGTAGGAGTCTAACAATGAAATTGCAGTAGGCTTTTAGATCTCCAAGTATGTAGCATATTGTTAGTAAGCTTGTATTATGGCTATAGGTCTTTAAGTTTGTAGTAGGTTTTACCAAAATGTATTGTAGGTATTTAGACCATCAATTTTGTACAATCATCAATCCTTGTTTGGTATATTGGATCAAGCATTGAGTGGAATGCTTGATCACAACTTTGGATTTCATTGTGGTAGTAATCCTTTGCTAGTTATACGTGAAAATAGACGTGAATTTGGAGATAACTTTCTATGAGTGTTCTTGTAATTTGGTAACTCAAACTCGGAGAATTGGAGAGTTGTTCTTATGTTGTGTTTGGACTTGTAGTGATCTATACACTGATACTTGAATTTTGACACTTTGTAGATGAATATGAATATGTTGGAGTGGTCCCATTTTCATTATGATATCCATGTTTGAAACTATTTCAGAAAATATCATGCCTTGGATGTAGTTGTATCAATCTTTGTAGGATTAACTTTAGCCTAAAATTTGAAGAGAGATCCTTTTAGTTGTGGAGTATATAAGTATGTTGATGAAGTGTGTTTGTTTTCATACTTGAAATTTGCAGTTGGATCCCTATAGCTTCTGTAATTGTCATTCAAAGATTGTTAGATAAGCATATACAAGGATCTTTTAAATGGTTTAGAATAAAAAAAAATTCATTTTCTTTCTTTTTTCCGAAATAGAATTGTTAGTTTCTTGGGTTTCAATTTGGTGTACCTTAAGGTGTCTCAAAGAGGTTTTCACCTCAAGGGTGTAGTATTCTATTTTTTCTTCAAAGGTCAAAACTTTCCAAAAATCCTAGTTTCAATCCAAGATCTATCCTATGATGCCTCAAGAGAGGTTTTTGTTGGATATATTACACACACCTAGGATATTTTTCCTTATTTTCCTATGTTTATTAGTCATTATTGAGGGTCTCCTATTTTTTAGGAACCTATCCTACATTCTAGGAGAATGTTCTCTTCATTTTAGAGTCAATTACACTTAGTTAGACTAGTGGAAGTCACTCATGCATGGAAATCTTGGTTTTATCACCAACAATTGCATGTGTTTCTCTCACTTCCACACATATGACTCAGTTAACTGAAGACTACATGACTAGTTAACTAAGACTAGGTGACAGTTAACTTTGGTAACTACCTGTGTGTGTCCAGATATCTCTAGACCACCACTATGGTGCATTGGATTCTCTTCCAGGGCACATTATTTGAGTTATATAGAGTATATCATGTGTAAATTATTATTCATTCATTTGGTTAATACATTTTCTATTCTTTCCTCTCCAATTTTCTCTCATCTTCTTACCTTTGCAAGATGTGTTTATTCTCCTGATAGCTAGATCTCTTGTGCAAGTACTCACCACATTTTACATGGTATCATATCCCACAGGATACTAGGAAGAAGGCACACCAACACTTTATTTACAAGTACTGAAGATTGAAGAACGCATAAAAGATGGATTATTCGCCGACAATACTTCTCACACCTCATAACTATTTGAAGTGGAAGCCAAAAATTCTGCTTCAACTCAGATGTAGAGGCTTGTACCAAATAACCATGGAAAAAAAGTAGATCTTGATTCCTTCGATGAGAAAAATGAGTTTCTCAGTAGACAAGATATGGCCATAGGATGTATCTTCTTGTCTATTTCTCCTGAAATTCTCCACCAAGTATATGATGAATCACGCGGATCAAATCCAAATAAACTATGGATCAGATTGGAGGTTCTATTAAGAAATAAAGAAGATTGTGAATATTGCATGCAGGATATTTAAAAGACAGATCCATAAGAGATTCCATCAGAAGATCAAGCCTCTTATTCTGAAGAGTCTTCTATGCAAGTATCTGCAAAATTTTTTGTTCCATTAATTACAGATGATGTCTACTCCATTTCAGATTTGTTTTTAGAATTTCATGTGCAATATATCATGCATTCATATCAAGAGTCAGAAGCAAACATTTTTTCATGTGCCATGCATGCATCTCAAGAGCCACATGCATGAGCCATGCATGCATCTCAAGAGCCAAAAAGGGGGCCATGCACATCAAATTCAATTATGACATTTTTTGAGTAGAATTTGTAGAAACAAATTGTATATTTTAATTCCCTTGGAGAAATACCTAATTTAAAAAAAAAAAAAACATTCATCTGAATGGATTTCGAGAAGTGAAGTTATGAGCATTTTAAAATCAACAAAATTTCAACATTTTTTCGGAAACGGCTGCAAGATTTTGAAAGTTTCATCCAAAATTCATTTGGATCTTTTTCATTACAGAAATAGAATTTGGATAAGTGTGTACATATCATTGGTGCATCTACTTCTCTGGATCCATGTAGACATCTACATCTTCAAAAAAATATTTAATGAGCACAAACTCACACAGTTGTGAGGTCTTCTTGGAGTGAAGGACACAATTGCTTAGCAACTGCTTTTTGTTCCTTTTCATTTTTTATTTTTTGTTCTTATGTATTGTATCTTGAGGGGTGGTTTTTCCCATGAGGTTTTCCCTCTTTCCTCACTTTTTGAATGTTTCATTTTTAGATACATTGTATGATGGGTACCTAACATGGCCTTGGTTGCCATGACCCATTCATCATGTACACCCTAATAGTGTTTAGGGGGGGTGTTGGAAATATTACACACTCACCTAGAATTATTTTCCTAAGTTTGATAGTCCAATGTTGAGAACACATCCTTAGATGAGAATATTCTCTCTAGAGAGTATTCCCCTATAAAATAGGAGAATATTCCCCTACAAAATAGGGTGTTCCTCCTCAGTTCAAATTTAGTTACACTTAGTTAGACTAGTGGAAGTCACTCATGCATGAAAACCTCAGTTTTATCACCATCAGTTGCATGTGTTTCTCTCACTTCCACACATGTGACTAAGTTAACTGATGATTGCATGGATCAATTAACTAGGACTAGGTGGCAGTTCACTCTAGTGTTTGTCAGTGCGTGCCTAGATATCTCTAGATCACTACTATGGCGCATTAGTTACTCATGTAGCCTATATCTATTGTAAATTATTCACTTTTTGTGTGTGGAATATGGTTTATACAATTCTTATTCTCTTCTCTCCAATTTTTCTCTTGTCTTCTTTATTTTGCAAGTTGTGTTCGTTCTTCTGCTAGCTAGATCTATTGTTCATGTTTCCCCTCGTTCTTCACTTTATTTTCAGTGTCCATTAGCTGCTTTGTTCATGGGTAACTAACATGGCCTTAGTTGTCGAGACCCATTCTTCATTACCCCATAGTAGTGTTCAGGGGGGTGTTGGAGATATTACACACACCTAGTATATTTTTCCTTATTTTCCTATGTTTATTAGTCATTATTGAGGGTATTCTATTTTTTAGGAACATCTCCTACATTCTAGGAGAATATTCTCTTCATTTTAGAGTCAATTACACTTAGTTAGACTAATGGAAATCACTCATGCATGGAAAACTTAGTTTTATCACCAACAATTGCATGTGTTTCTCTCACTTCCACATGTAGACTCAATTAACTAAAGACTACATCATTAGTTAACTAGGACTAGGTGGAAGTTAACTCTAGTAACTACTTGTGTGTGTCCAGATCTCTCTAGACCACCATTATAGCTTATTTTCTTCTCTTCCTGTCTGCATTAGTTGAGTTATACATAGTATATAATGTGTAAATTATTATTCATTCATTTGGTTAATACAATTTATATTCTTTCCTCTCTAAGTTTTCTCTCATCTTCTTACCTTTGCAAGTTGTGTTCATTCTTCTGCTAGCTAGATCTCTTATGCAGGTACTCACCACATTTTACAGTTTTCACCATAAATTTTTTTATTTGTTTTGTTATTTGTTATTTTATTTTTTATTGTGGGATGGTAACAAAACTATCCCGATTTAAAATAAGGAATGCTTTCAATCATAGAAAGATATTTTTCTTGAAATCTTGAAATGAAATCACCTTTTGATAATGGATTTTTGTATAGCTTGAGCCTCTATCCATTGACTAAAAGACAAGTTTTTTCTTCATCTACTATTCTTATTTTTACCAAATGATTTTTATCGTAGGTGTCCATTTGATATATCCCTAGCCATCTTGTTTTCAATTTTTATTTGAAGTCTTTAAATTGAGAATCATATTATAAGGTCCAATATTCTTCCCTAAACTTATTTTTCCTTATAAACTTGTCATTCCAACAATGGAAGACAAACCAGAAGCAATCTTGGAAGAAAAACTTGGTGCAACCTAGGAAGCAAAAAAATAATCAATTTAGGTAACAAATAAAGAAGTAAAAATGGAAGCAATTTAGGTAACAAACAAAGAAGTAAAAATGGAAGCAATTTTAGAAGCAACAAAAGACATAATCATGGAAGAATTTTAGAAGAAAAAAAAGACGCAATAATGGAACCAACTCTTGGCGTAATTTTTTTTATCCAAACCAGAAGTTATTTTCGACATTATACCAGAAGAAAAACATGAAGCATGATTGGGAAAAAAAATAGAAGTACTGAAGGAAGAAAAACTAGACGTTACAATTCTAGGAGTTATTTTAGGTGCCAAATCCGACGCTATTTTAGGCACTAATCTAGACGCTAATTCTGGCTCCCAACTGAACATGCCATTTGGTTTCGGGTTTTGTGCCAACCATTGAGCCCAATTCATGCACTCAAAAACACTAAATTTTGGCGCTATTCTAGGCATTGATGGCCTATTTTTTTGTTTTGTTTATAGGCCCCTCCTCTCTCATGGATTAATCATACCCCATCTTTGTCCATATCTCCTAGCATTTGGCATCACATTTTATTTATTAAAATTCAGAAATACAATTTCCATATACATCACTTGGCTACAACCATACATTATATCTACATTATGCATTAATTAAATTGGGGATTATAGTGGGGACGTTATATTCCCCCTCCCCTACAATTGTGCACCATCTTTGGTGCACAAAACTATGCCAAAATACATATATAGATTTAGATCACAATACTTAGAAAAATAAAATTCTTCAATTTCATAACTTTAGCAGCAGTTCCAACCATAATATCTTGTTCTTCTCAACCTACTGACCCAAGGAATTTACCCCCTTCACTGCTCTCATTCCATCGGGTTGTACCCTTGTTTTATCATCCCCCCTAACACAGGTTGTCTAGGACTCTAAGATGTGGTTCAGGAAATATAGTTATCCCAAAAGAGAGACTTGCATTTTTAGCTTATGTTTTCTTCAAAATTGTCAAAACTTTGTAGGAGTTCCTCCCACATGGTCTCTTCGTACTCCTAAGTAGAATCTTCAGGAATGTAGCAGGTCCATTAGACATTTACCAGGTCATTTTCTTTGTTCTTAGGAACTTTTAATTTTTTTTCTAGGATTCTCATTGGTTCCACCCAAAAATCTCCTTCGTGTTCCACCTGGATCACAGTCCAATCGATTATGTGGTTAGGGTCGAGCACATATTTCTTTAATAATAAAACATGAAATACATTATGCACTTTCATGGATGCAAGAAAAACTAGCATGTATGCAATTGGCCCTATATTCTCTAAGATTTCAAAAGGCCCATTGTATCTTGTTGCCAACTTTGGGAAAGAACCCAATCTTAGCGAACTTATTTTCACTTTCACTTTTAAAAATACATGTTCTCCCACTTTAAAATCTCAGAAGGTATTGTTCTTGTCTACATAACTCTTCTTCCTATCATGGGTAGCCTTTAAATTTTACCTAATCTTTTTCATCTTCTCTTCCATTTCTTTTAACAAATCTATCCTAATAATGACTCTGTCTATTGGGTTATCCCAGCTCATTGGTGTGTTACAATTCCTGCCATACAAAGCTTCAAATAGGATAATTTTTAATGATTCATGATACCCATTATTGTAACCAAATTCGACCAAACAAAATTCCCACTTGGATGGTTGGTCCATCACATACATTATGAGCATGTCTTCAATTATTCTATTTTCCCACTGGATTTTAGGTGATATGTTGTACTTAGATTTAAATTTGTCCCAAATCCTTTAAACAAACCTTTCCACAAATTGGATGTGAATTTGGGATCTCTGTCTGAAACTATTTCCTTGGGTACTCCATGTAGCCTGACAACTTATTTCATGTATATCTTTGTAATATCAACCGCCTTGTGAGTAATCTTCACTAGAATAAAATGTACATCCTTAGTCAATGTATCCACCACTACCATGATGGAATCATGTTGCTTCATTGTTCTGGTAATCTTTGTAATAAAATCTTCTGTAACCACTTCCCATTTCTACTCAAGAATGGGAAATGAATATAGCAGTCCAACTGGATGTTTATGCTCAGCCTTTACCTTTTGAAATTCTTGACACCAGGCGATATAATTAGCCACTTATTTCTTCATTCCATGCCAAAAGTATTGGCTCCTTACAACTGTAGTGGATTTATGATATCCCGAGTGTCCAACATATGGCATGTTGTGCATTTCTCTTAGCACTATATTTTCTAGTTCTATGTAATTTGGCACATATACTTTTCCTCTGTACATGAGGATTTCATCCTATTGCAACTCATAATATTTAAAGTTTTGTTATAAATTGTCTTGTTGTATTGTTTCTTTTATTTCAAATACTGTTGATCTAAATTTGTAGCCTGTAAAATCCTATCTTTTAAATCATTCATGTACGTGCTAATGGTTGTAGCAAGCTTCTCATGCACTCTTCTGCTAAGTGCATCAGTCACTTGGTTCTCCTTGCCTTTGATGTGATTAATTTCAAAGTCATATTCACTAAGGAAATCCATCCATCTAGCATGTCTAACATTTAATGTGGGTCGTCCAAACAAATGTTTTAGACCATAATGGTCTGTTCTTAGCTCAAATTTCCTCTCCATGAGGTAATTTCTCCACATTTTCAATGCATGAATAATGTCTTCTAATTCTATATCATGGGTAGAATAATCCCTCTCATGCTCTTTTAATTTTTGGGACTCATAGAATACCACAGATCCTTTTATGTGAGGACTCCATTGAGCCCTTCCTTCCACAAATATGTGCACAAAACAAATTCTTCATCGAGGTCTGAAATATTCAATATTGGCACACTAGTCAAAATTTCTTTTAGCCGCTAAAAGATTTCTTCACATCCAGAATCCCATTCAAATTTCACTCCCTTATTTTGCAAATAAGTAATGGGCCTTTAAATCTTTGAAAATCCTTTTATAAATATTCGGTAATAACCCACAAGACCCATGAATGATCTGAACTCTATGACATTTCTTGGCATTGGCCATCCTCTAATGGCCTCTACCTTCTCAATATCAACCACTATCCCATATGTTGAAATACTATGAACCAAGTAATGGATCTTCTTTTGATAGAAGATGCACTTACCTAGTTTGGCATACAACTTATGTTCGGGCCCCAAAACTTTTAGTACCATTCTTGAATGTTGTTCATGTCCCTCCTTTGACTTAGAGTAGATGAGTATATAATCTAGGAACACAATTACAAACTTTTCCAAGTATTCCTTGAACACTCCATTCATCAGACGCATGGAAAAAACTTGGTCATTTGATAGCCAAAATGGAGCTACCATGAATTTATAATGCCCATATATTTTCTGTAATTGTTTCTTGCCAATATCGTCTTCCTTTATCCTTACTTGATAATAACCCGATCTCAAGTCAATCATGGAAAATATTATTGCACCTTTCAACTAATCAAATAGATCATCAATCCTTGGAAAGGGATACTTATTCTTTATTATTCAGTTGTTTGGAATCAATACATAGCCTTAAGTTTCCATCTTTCTTCTTCACAAAAATATCTTGGGCACCCCAACATGAAAAACTTGGACGTATATATCCCTTATTTAACAGTTCTTCAAGCTACATCTTCAAATCCTTCAACTCTGGTGTGAAAATATTGTAAGGTGTTTTGGACACTGGGGAAAATCTTCACACTAAATCAATGGAGAAATCAATGTCTCTCTTTGGTGGAAATCCTAGAATCTCCCCAAAATCATCTCCAAAATCCTTCAATTCTGGATGGTCTTCAACACTTTTCATTTTATCTTTGGTTAGCTCTTCCATATGGGCTGAAAATTTTTGGCATCCCTTCCTGAAACTCTTTTTGAGATGCATGGCTGAAATTTCTCCAATAGCTACAACTCTTGGAATTCCTTGAACCTTTCCTTGCTACCCTTCTTCATCAAGACAAGTGTTTGTATCGTTGTAACAATCTAGGACCATATGGTGTTTTTCTAACCAATCCATAGAAATTAGAAAATCATATGAACCTAATGGTATGATGTTTACATCCACCTTTGTGTTGATTCCATTCATGTCTATTGGACAATTCTTACCCAGATCATTGATTTTACTCTTATCCCTTGTGGTTAACTGAACTTACCAAGATTTCTTATGCTTACTTCTGTGTAAGTGAAATATGTCAACAATGTTAAAGGTTATGTAACTATGGCTAGCTCTAGATTTGATTAAAATTGTTATGGGATGGTTATCAATATTACCTTCCACTTCAATGACGGGGACTAATATTCTACTTGTTTGTTGTCCAAGGTTGCATAAATCCTTGGCATGTTTCCTCCCATGTCCTCCACTATTTAATCCTCTCAAATATTGTAGGTAGTCCTCATCCTTTCTCCCTTATGAGGGTATTGTTGGGGCTAAGCTATGCAGTGTTGTTGCTTCATTACACGTTTGCACATGCATTTTCCTTCGTAACACTGGGGGGTTTAAGACCCAATTTTTTCTCGGAGCATGTCCAAAAAAAACCCCTAAGCACCAGTATATCAATCTTCGGTCGAGGTCGATGAAAGTCTCACCTGATATGTAGATAGGATCACAGATACCATAACGTCTTGTGTTAGGGATGGAGGATCAAACACAACTAAAAAAACTGCAAATGGCATCCATGCAACTCATATTTGAAAATATCAAAGGGACTAAGAATTAACAATATACATGCACATGTGTTACTCATTCATGACAAACATAGAATATAACATAATTGTCATAGATTTATTACTGAACACATTCCATCATATTAGAGACATACAATGTGCTAAATCACTGCGTTGCACAACATAATACTTCATCTCATTATTATAAACACTATGGGAATACAACAATATGCGCCTTGTGCCAAACTATAAGACTCAGATAAATACAAGACGCATGAGACTTCTCCATACAACACTGGACTACAATAAGATAACTCAGAGCTTTGATATTGATTCCTTCCCCAATGCACCAACCTCTTTTCTAAGTTGAGAACTCTCTTTTATATCTCTTTTTTCTAGGGAGAAATGTCCTTCATTGTTATGCTCCACTCACTTGTTTGATCTAATGGCCTCACACGCTTCTGGTACCTTCCAGGGCTCCATGTAGTTTTTTTGCATCAGGGGAAATCTTAACTTTCCTAACCAGCTCATCTTCTTGTCGCTGCACGTCTTCATCTACTACTGGCAATAATCATTTCGGGAAATATACTGATGATTCCTTTCTTGCTTCTAGAGTGTTTCTTCTTGATTTTTTGTGCAACTGACAAAATGTGGACCCACGCTCTCAACTGACAAAACTCAGATCGATGCACCATTGACCACCTTTATACTTGGCATGCTTCTCAAAAAAACTTGGTCTGATGCATGCACTATGACATTCTTTCACACATCTCCTTAGGCACTCGCAAAACTACTAGATGAGCACACACAACTTTTGTTTTTCCACATGCACAAAAATGGACCGAAAACTTTTGGTGCCAACAATCCCCCACCACTATTCCCTCACTCATCCTCAATCTAGTTGCTTCATAGTCCTATGGGAAAAGTGTGATAAATAGGATATCATCTTTGTGCAGGACAATTGTGATTTTGTCATGCGACTTGAACCAGGACCTTCGTGAGTGCCTGGAGGGAACTACAACATAGAAGCGTGTTTGCCTCAAGAGAGAGCATCATTCGTTGCTCATTATGTTAATTGGGGGTGGCCAAACTGAGTAGGAAGCCTTAGTTGATGGAATCCTAGGGGTTATAGAAGAGGTGTTAGGGTGAGATGGTAGGGATAGAATGAATGCGACAACCAACAAGGGGTTGGCCCAGCTTGCATGGTCTTGGGGCAGAAGAAATTTAGATGTTGGAAAGAAGGGGGCCAATAAATTTTCGGAGAAAGGGATCATCTAAGTAGTGAAGGGGATGAAGCATGGTGCAGAAGGTGGCCTTGATGGATGTAAGGGGGAGAGGGGCGTTTGTGGGTGATGGAAACTGATTGTTCAACAATCAAGGAATCACAATGATGATATGAGAAAAGTTGGAAGAGGAAAGAGGAACCTTTGAGGATGCTCAATCGAACAGATAAGGAAACACTGATAGAGAACCAACTAAGGTATGACATGAAGGGGAATCTAGGGAAACACAATAATAAATTGTTAAACAAAGATGAGGGATAGGGGTTGGGGCGTAGGAATATATAGGCGTGTGAGAGAGAGAGAGAGGAGTTCGGGGAGATGGATGGTGGTAAGGATGGGGAAATGATGAGAAAGATGCATAAGTCAGGAAGATCCAAAATTTATATTGGTCGTACTGTAGAGGGTTATTGGAGAATGTGGTGTTAGTCCTAAAGAGTTACTTGGGGCATACACGAAATACTCTTTTGGTACCATTATCACTTGGAGGAAAGAAAGAGGTACAAGAATCAGAAATACTCATGTTACTCATATTGAATGAGCCTATTATTGTAGGTGGGAAAGTACACTTCCACAATTTGCAATTTCAATGATCTATATTTGGCTTTCACTGGACAGATTTCCCCAGTGAAGCTGAATTTCTTTTACTATCAAAATGAAAGTTAAACTTATGTCGACTAGGTACTATGTGAAAACACTATACAATCTATGAAAATATGACTACATTGTTCTGTAAAGGATGAAAAAAAAATTAACTGGAGGTTGACGCTTGAGGGCCACAATACACTTTCAACCTGTTGTCATTAATGAGACATTTGAGTGGTTGTCCTTGTAAAGTTTCCAACTTGGTGTCACATGCTTCAGTGATGTAGACCAGTTGGAACAAGCCTAGCCAGGGAATGTGTAACTTACAGGGATTCTAGAAATATTTGTTGTCATAGAAAAGGACTAAAGATCCTAGCTACAATATTTTCTGGTGAATTTTACAGTCATTGTTGGCGTAGGTCTATTTCGGGAGAAGAAAGTCTCTTTTGGGTGCAGACCTATTTTTGGAGAGAAAGATCTATTTTTGGAGTGTGTGCCATAGGTGGCGGAAAAACAACATGTATAAAAAGAAGGAAACGTAGTGTGGTGCACATGCAAAAAAACCTAACCATGTTAGGTTTAGGGTTTTGGACATGCATGTAATGGCTATAAGCCAATAGAATAGTATAAATAAAGACTTAGGAGGTCTAGTCGTGGTTGGTCATTTTTTGAGTAGTTCATGGTCATTGGTTGATTAGTCAAGGAGATATAGTGATTGGTTTGAGTAAGCTAGTTTTGAGGGTTAGAGCATAGAATGTGGAGCCTGGTGTGGTCTAGTTCACCTCACAGAGGGTACTTATCCTCCCTTTTTATTGTAAACTTGAAGAATGTAATGCACACAATGCATATTTTGTAGAAAGATGAATAAAAGAGTAGAAGAGATAGATCTTTGTGGACGTAACCCTAGGGGGGTGAACCACGGTAAATCTAATATGTTAATGTGTCTGAATGATATTTTTTTATGTTATGTTATGTATCAACTCAAGAATGAATGGTTACTTAGCTAATCACAACATGCATGCCTAGTTAGATGAATGAATGAATATTAGTTCCATATGAATGAATAATAATGTTGATGCATGAGGAAAAGGATCAGAATACAGTCCTAATCCCTTCCTTGACTGCAAACACCTGAGTATTGCAGTCCCCCACAAATCTATCTCAGGTGAGACTGTGTTGTGCACTTTGTGCACAACGTTTCCTTCTGGTTTACCAGGCGGGCCAATAATTTGAGGGTTTTTTTTGAAACCTATCGAGAGCAAAACCTAGGTCATCCCAAGCGTCCAACAAATGGTTTTTTTGTCAGCTGGACCAACACATGAGATATTGGAAGGGATCTGTTGAAGAAAATCACGGAGAATGAAAAACGTAGAAGGGAATGTTCAGGCCATGGAATCAAACGAAGGTGGATATTGAATTATGGTTAAGGACTAAGGAACTCAAGTTTGCACAAAAAGGAAACAAAAACCCTAAATATACACCATGCAAATATCTTGCCAAATATGTGTTTAGATACTTTCATGAAGTATTTTTTTGTAAATTCCCGCATCTGTTGTAGGAGTGGTTATTGATGTTGAAGGAAAACCATCCTACGAATCGGATCAGACAGCTAGAGTGGCATCCTGTGGAGATCACACAGTTGAAACAAGTAAATAATAAATTTACACGTGT
Source organism: Picea engelmannii (assembly GCA_009831015.1). Classification (NCBI taxonomy): domain Eukaryota; kingdom Viridiplantae; phylum Streptophyta; class Pinopsida; order Pinales; family Pinaceae; genus Picea; species Picea engelmannii. Next base: position 1,329,964 of record ML777051.1, on the reverse strand, counting down.
AGTAGATTTTTTGTTAGACAATATTATTGTAGAATTTATGACTGAATTTGCAGTTGATACTGCAAAGTTGTACACTGCTGCAGAGCAAGAATTTCTAAAGGGACACAAAGGTAGGTACATCAGATCAATATATACTTGTATCAATATTTTATTCTATGAAAAAGGTGTGATGACCATGGAATCAAACAACTAAACTTCCTTATGTGCATGGGGGAATGGGGGAAGCATTAACAAAAGTATGAGGTGTGGATAGGGAGTTGGATAAAGGTAAGAAGAAGAAGGTCATGGAACCAATCATGATGGATGAGGACCAAGAAAAACAGATAATGGAAAAATGTAGAAAGACATGCAACGATAGACCTTACCAATTTAAGATGAATAAAAAAAAGAGGGTCATAGCTGACATAGAGGTATTGGTGAGCGATGAATGAGAGATATAGGATCTTTGGGTTGTGGATAAGATTGGGCAAATCATGCATGCAACATATGAAATGAAAACACGAGGTCCATGGTCAGGAACATATGGTAGAACTCCAGTCCAAATCACAGTTAGTGTGGAACCTACAACCCCATGTGTGACTAATACACATGAAGGAACACTAGCTTTTAGACAACCAATTTTTAGTAAAAGAGGGGCAGTAGGTCATGGGTCCAATAGAGGAAAACGAAGTAGAGCTACAAGTTCATGAAGTAACAATCAACTATCTACACCATGTAGAGGCAGTAGTTCAACAAGTTTCAAAATGGTTGTATTAGATCCCACTATCTGATTACCATAGTTTCATGGAGAGGCATAAGAGGACCCTGAGAAGCATATATTCAACTGTGGAAATATCTAGGAAGCAAAGAAGGTCACGGATGATGATACAAAAGTTACGTAGTTGGAAATAACATTCATATATTGTGCACTAGACTAGTACATGAGCCTTGATGAAAATAGTCTAGAAGGAGTACCAAAGATTGTCCTAGAGGTGAAAACATTGCTAGTAAATGAATTTTAGAAGCCAAGCTCACAAGACTGGTACATGAACAAAATGATTGAAATCAGGTAGAAACCAGGTGATTATGTCTGGGAGATTGATCAAAGGTTCAAACATCTGAAAGTTAAGTTGAAGTACTCTATTACTGACATGCAACATAGGTAGTTATTTGTGAAATCACTATTAGCACACTTGAAGTATCCTTTGAGACAAAAGAAGTTTCAAAATCAGGGAGAGGTGCTTCAAGCATCCTTGCAGCTATACGAAAACCAGTATCAACAAATAGATCCAACAATAGAAGAGTTGAAAGAGGATCTGGACAATATGACATTTCAGTTGAGCTAAAATAAGGGGAAAGAAAAGAGAGAATTTGTTTGGTGCACATTATGCAGGATAGAAGGACACCACAAGAATGAATTCCCAACCTTTGCACAATACTTGGTAGTAGAGGTGCCAAACCCCTTGCCAACATGAAGACCATGATGTGAAATTTGTAAGACATGTGGGCATGATCCATATCATTTTCCACTGATGTACAAGTATAAGACATTGTAAAAAAGTTCCTACTGCAATTTTTTCAAATCATTGGGTCATGATGACAAGGAATTTAGAACGCTAGAACTAATGAGAGAAAGAAATTCAGATCCCTATAGGGTGAAAGAAGAGATGATGGAAGGTCAAGCTACACCGCAGTTCAATAATGCACAACCACAATTCAATCCTGCGTAGCTGCATTACAACAATGCTCAACCGCAGTATAATCCTGCATGGTATAACCAGATACCCCAATACAATGCATCACACAAAGATAGAGGTGGATTTAGAGGTGGAGGTCGAGGCATAATAGAATTTGGATGAGGCAGAGGGCCATTAGTCTGCCACAATTTTCAACAACTAGGACATTATGTAAGAGACTTTCCACTTCCACCTCTGACATGTATGTATTGTCGCCCAACAGACCACAACACATAAGAATTCCCGACAGTCTTGGGAAAAATACATGAAAAAAGAAACCAGAACAATCAGAATGTCCAATGGATTTTGGCAGAAGCCAGAGATGATGGGAAGAATATCAACATAGTGACTCGATGAGGAGCCAAGATGGGATCTGATGCAACAAAGAAGGATCTAGCTCAACACCAGTGGGTCAAGAAGAACACTGAGCCACAGAAGCATTTTGATGCACGAAAATAAAAGGAGACATTTAAAGAATCCATACAATATATTCTAAAATAGAACATTGCATCTACATCAATTGTGCAACAAACTTAGGATCCACCAATGTACGAGATGCCACCTTCAATGGAACATACCAACAAAGGATAACCTTGAGAGAAAGTAAGTAACATAAAGAATTTTATGATATCCTGTGTTAAGTTATTGAATGATCCATCATCCATTAAGATCTTACAGAACTTGCTAGAAAGATGTAACATAAAAGTAGAAGGGAAATTAGAACATAAGATAATTAATCATCTCCATATGAGAAGAAGAACAAGTAGGGAATTCAGGTTAAATCCCAACATTGGGGATTTCAATATGGAAGATATCATACTTGAGTTAGGTTCTGAAGTGAATGTCTTACCTAAGAAGACATGCTAGTGTATGGGGAAATCCAAATTAGGATATTCACTAGTCTAGTTGAAATTGGAAAATCAACATAAAGTGTTATCGATTGGAAGACTTAAAGGTGTGACAATAGATTTGGATGGAGTGCACACTGTGGTATATTTCGAAGTTATAGAAATAGTAGATGGCACAACACCCTACCCAACATTACTTGGATTAGAATGGGAATTTTATAACCAGGTTGTGATCAACTTGAAGACACAAAAAATGACTTTTGAATAAGGAGAGTACAGAGTGATTGCACCATTCTATCCCTCAGAAGGAGAAAGGTTTGTAGAGGTGACATGTTTAGACTTGGAAGAAATAAATCAGTTATATAGGACTGTCGTGCGATAAGAATATTATGTCAACCCAACTACAGAAGGGGTACTCAGCTGGAGAAGCATTATATCATGTGCCTCAGATTCAGATATAGGTCTAGAGAACTGTGTAATGTACCCAACCACCCATAGGTTGGGCACGCCACTTCAATCCCACTTCCGAACTTCTTTTGACTTCTGATATAAATTTTGATTAATAAATATGCATGAAGTATTCACATGCATAGATCAAGATTCATGATACAACATAAAATAAATGAACCATATGTCGTACACAACAATAACTAGTAAGCATACATACTATGGATACAAAATTCATAGATAAATAAATACACAGTGAAATAAATACACAAGTAAATAAAACCATAACAGAGAGCACTTATCTTTAATGAAACGAATCACCAACTTGCTGCATACCAAGGACGTTCCGCCCAATCGTAGATGTTATTGTTCCAAGTCTCAATGGCAATGTCACCCCCAAGCCAAGGCGATGAATCCATAAGGATGGTTCCAGAGTGTCACTTGGCTTCCCAAACCAGTCAACACTCAATATCTCATTGGCTTTTCAACACCCACAACAATCCAAGTATGCCAACTCTCTTCTAGCCAGCTTGCACAACCCAAGAGAATGGACCACCTTCTCTGCCATGCAATCCCTTAGACTATCCATCTCCTTCCAGGGCTCCAGTGCTTCTGGTCAAGAATCTCCATGCTGGGACTTTCAGGATTTGCAGTTGTGATAAAAATTGAACACATGCCAAATCATCTCAGACATGCAGGTCTTAATTCATCGTTGGAATACACTAGTAGTCTTTACATCCAACAAAAACATGAATCCTCTTCAACAATTCGTTTTCCCTTCCCAAGCCAAACGTGAATGAGGAAATATGAGTTGGTGAAAGAGTGAATGGAGAGAGAAGAGGCTGAAAGGTGTGAATAATGAACAATGAACCATGAGTGAGTGAGTGAATGAGTGAATAAGAAGCAACCTCCACCATAGACCAAAGATGGGTTTATGTATTTCTTGGAATTAAGGAACCACTTGGCCTTCCCCCCAAGAAGATCATGCAACTTTAATTCTCCATTAAAACAAAAATGGGTAAATAAAATATAAAATAAGTACTTAACCCCTCAATCCCTCTCTCTTGTGGAATCACAGCCCCCTATAACTCTTGTCCTTGTCTGTCTAGTTGCCAGTGATGTATTTATTATTAATAATGATAAAACATTACATTTCCTAGGCACACTGGCCTCTTTGAATTGTTTTGGCACTTTGGCCTTTCATGGGTGAACATAATACATTATTTAATACGTGGCTCAAAACTCAGGGTTTTACATCCCCTCCCCCTTATTTTGGCACTGTCCTCAATGCAGATATTAAAAAAAAAAAAATCAATTTTTTTTTCAAGAAGTTGTGGGTACTCTACCCACATGGCATATTCATTCTCCCAAGTAGAATCTTCAGGACCGTAGTAGTTCCACTATAATTTTACCATCTCTATAACTCGATTCTGGATCATTTTGACTTTTCTATCCAATATCTGCATTGGTTGGACCTAAAATCCTTCCTCTGTTTCTACCTGAATCAGATGCCAATCAATAACATGGTTAGGATCATGCACATATTTTTTTAGAAAAGAGACATGAAATACATTATGCACATTCATGGAAGCAAGAAATGAAAGCATGTATGCAACTGGCCCTATTCTATCCAATATCTGAAATGAACCACAGAATCTGGTTGCTAGCTTTGTACAACTACCCAACTTCAAAGAGCTCTTCTTGGGCTTCACTTTTAAAAGCACATGCTCCCCCACTTTAATTCTCTAGCTATAATGTTCTTATCTGCATAAATTTTCTTTCTATATTGAGTTGCCTTTAATTCTTCTTAATTCTAACCATCTCATCTTCCATATGCTTGAGAAATTCTAGCCCAAGTACCACTCTATTTGTTGGGTTGTCCCAACTCACTGGAGTATTGAATTTCCTACCATACAATGCTTCAAATGGGCTCATTTTCAATGAATATTGATACCCATTATTATAGTCAAACTCAACCAAGTGTAAGTAATCTTCCCACTTAGATGGATTATCCATCACATACATTCTCAACATGTATTCAATTACTCGATTGACTCTCTCTATCTACCCATCTAACCATGGATGGTATGTTGTGCTAAAGTTCACATTTGTACCAAATCCTTTAAACAATCCCCTCCAGAAATTTGAAGTAAACTTTGTATCTTTGTCTGAGACAATTGTCTTAGGTATCCCATGCAACTTAACAATATCCCTCATGTAAATTTGTGCAATATTAGTTGTTGTATGAGTCGTTTTTACAGGAACAAAATGAGAAGACTTTGTCAATTTATCAACCACGACCATGCTTGAATCATGTTGTCTTGTTGTCCTGAGAAATTTAGTTATAAAATCAATGGTTACCACTTCCCACTTCTTCTCTGGAATTGGTAATGATTGTAGCAAACCCGATGTGTACCTATGCTCAACGTTCACTCTCTAACATTCCATACATCTGGCAATGTAATTAGAAACATCTTTTTTCATTCCTATCCAAAAGAATTGGCTTCTTATTGCTGCAATTTTTTCTGTTAACCAGGATGTCTCGCATATGGAACATTATGCATTTCCTTTAATACCAAATTCCTAAGTTCTCTGGAACTAAGAACATAAATTATATTTTTATGCATAAGTAATCCATCTTCCTTCATCTCATATTGTTTAATTTTATGTTGTACCTTTTCATGCTGTAAGTTTTCTTTTACCTCCAGGTAATGCTGATCTGTGACAACAACATCTAAAATTCCGCTCTTTAAATATTTCCAATGCATACTAATAGTTGTAGCATGCATGAGATGTACTCTTCTACTAAGTTCATCATCAAATTTATTTTCTTTTCCTTTGATCTTCTTGATGCCAAAATAATATTCACTTAAAAATTCCAACCATCTCATTTTCCTAGCATTCAAAGTTAGATCCCCAAAAAGATATTTCAGACCACTGTGGTATGTACTTAATTCAAACCTCTTCCCCATGAGATAATGCTTCCACATATTCAATGCGTGAACAATGACAGAAAGTTCCAAGTCATGTGTGGCATAGTTCCTCTCATGTTCTTTGAGCTTTCTGGACTCATAACCAATGACATGCCCATTTTGAGTGAGGACTCCACCAAGTCCTTCCTTGCATGCATCTGTACATACCACAAAACTTTCATTTGGGCTAGCAATATTTAAAATAGGAGCACTAGCAAGTAACTCTTTTAGCAGATTAAAGTTCTCTTCACACTCTGATGTCCACTTAAATTTAATCCATTCTTTTTCAAATAAGTAATGGGATGAGAAATCTTAGAGAAACCTATTATAAATCTTCTATAGTAACCATATAACCCCATAAAAGATCTAACTTTTGAAACATTCCTGGGTGTTGGCCATCCTTTAATGGCTTCAATATTCTCTGGATCCACTGTTATACTTTGTTCTAAAATCATGTGTCCCAAGTAATGGATCTATTCTTGGTAAAAGGGACACTTACTAAGATTGGCATACAATTGATGTTCCCTCAGCACTTGCGATACCAATATCAGGTGATGTTCATGCTCTTCTTCTAACTTAGAATAGACAAGTATGTTGTCCAAGAATACTATGACAAACTTATCCAAATAATTTATGAATATGCCATTCATTAAGAACATAAAGACAGTTAGTGCACTGGACAATCCAAATGGCACCACTACAAATTCATAATCCCCATACCTGGTTCTAAAGGTTGTCTTATTGATGTCTTCTTCCTTGATTCTTTCCTGATGGTACCCTGATCTCAAGTCTATCTTTGAAAATATATGTGCCCCACTTAGATGATCAAACATGTCATCAATTCTTGGTAGAGGGTACTTGTTCTTCACAGTGGATTATTCAGTCGTCGAAAGTCAATACACAGCCACAGAGTTCCATCCTTCTTTTTGACAAAGAGTATTGGTGCTCCCCAAGGTGAAACACTTGGACGTATGCACCCTTTCTTCAAAAATTCTTCCAACTTCATTTATAATTTTTTTATTTCTGGTGTACTCATTTTGTAAGGTGTTTTTGATACTGGGGCAGCTCCTGGCACTAAATCAATAGAGAAATCTATCTCCCTCTTTGGTGGGAACCTTGGTATTTCTTGGAATACATCTTTGAATTCTTATAGTATTGAAAATTCTTCAAGGCTTGGCCCCTTTGTTATTTCTGTCTCCTCCACATGGACTACATAAAATTGAAATCCTTTTCTGAAACATCTCTTCAGTTGTAAGGCTGAAATCTCCCTTATAGAGATGGGTCTTGGAACTCCTTTCGTAGTGCTCTGTTTTCCTTTGTCATCAAGACATGTAAATTTCCTTTTATGAAAATCTAGAACAACATGATGCTTGTCCAACCAATCTATTCCAATTAGAATATCATAATATCCCGATGGTATAATATTTATATCAACATTAGTATTCACACCATTAAGGCTTATGGAACAACCTCTGACCATATCATGGATTCTCCTTTTGGTTCTAGAGGCTAGCTGAACCAAACTTGATTTTTCAAGCTTCCTTTTCTCCAAACATAATCTATCCACTATTTTAGGATCAATGTAACAATGAATTTATCCTGAATCAGTTAAAATAGCAACATGATGATTAATGATATTACCTTGCAGCTCGATCATATTGGATTGGTACTCTCCTTGTTGATCATCTAAGGCTGCATAAATTATTTCCATGTCTTCTACTGTTGTAGCCTCTTGGATTTTGTGCACAATCCTCACTTTGTCCTTTTTGTGAGGGAAATCCTTGTACAAATGATATTCTTTGCATCCCCAAAATTGCATTGGTGGTCTTCCCCTTTTTCCTAATGAGTGTTCTCTCTTGGATTCATCCTTAGCATACTGGTCTTGATGATTTTTATTAGGGACATTTATATGGAAAGGAGGTTTGAATCCTTTCTTTCTCTAATCAGACTTCTCCTTCTTCTTATCCTTCCAAGATTTCTCCATAGTTTGTCTACCCTTTCCTTGCTCATAAAGGTACTTATCCTTCATGACGGTCTCATTTAAAGTCCTAGGTTCATCATATTGAATATTCTCTCTAAAAAAGGATGGTAATCCACTTAAAAACCTTTGTACTTTCACCTTCTCATCTTTTATAAACCCCACATACTTTAGCAGCCCTATGAACTTATTTTCATACTCCACCATGGTCATGCTTCCCAGCCTAAGTTCAAATAACGCTTGCATTTTCTTGTCATAAAAGTGTTCTGAAAGGTACTCCTTCTGGAAATATTTCTTGAATTTCTTCCAAGTGATCCTATTCTTGTCAATGTTCTCACCTTGATTCAGTTGATCCCACCACATAGAAACTTTCCCATGTAAATGGTATGTGGCAATTCTAACTTTTAGGTTTGATTAGTAGTTATGCAATTGCAAATACATCCTGAGTCCAAGCAACCATGCCTCAACATCATCTTCCATTTCTCTTTCACCATCAAAGGGTGGTAGCTTAACCTTCCTCAACTCTCCTTGCAAACTATCCAATTCATATCTTTTTCTTTGGTTCCTAACATGAGACACCTTTGGGCTACTTAGGGAATCTTCAGATGCATAAAATTTTCTTGCTAAATAGGGAGGTGAGTGATTCCTATGATTTCTTCTAGAACTTATTGAATAACCACTTCTTCTGTGGTCATCTCTTCTTCCATGGAATCTTCCCTCTTTCTCTTGTTTTTAGTTTGATCCATTCTTTATTTGCCTCTACAACTGATTTAAGATTTGCATCACTTGAGCATTTATCTGATTTTTTTCTCTTATTAGTCTCTCATTATCTGCTTTGTAAATTTGCACTTCTATTTTCAAGATTTTCACAGTCTCTATCAATGTTTCTTTCTCCCCTGTGGCCTGGTATCTGTTGGATTCTATCTCTGCATTAACAACACTGATATTCTAACCTTTGGCCTCTTTATCATGGCTGGAATCTCCCTATCCTTATTCCATTTCTTGAATATGCATTCTGAATTGATATGTTTACACCCCCTAATTCTAAAAAATGTGCAAGCCACCATTTTGTTAGAATTATGCATATTAAATTTTTTTTTCCAAACAATGCTATAGGTCCTTTTTCTTCTAAATTCATGAAGAATATATTATCATTCTCCATATTATAACACTTCCATGTTATCCTTTAGTTGGTACAAAATTTGAATTATGCATAGGTTCTTCCTTCAAACCACTTTCCATGTGACCATGGCTCGAAACCACGAGCTTAATCACTCTTTATCACCTTCCTTTGTATTCTTCTACACATGATCTTGCTCGAACACAATGTCCAAGGGATTGGTTACTTCTAGATCCTTTTTCACCTTGAATTGACCCCTGTTACCTTTTCATAAGACCGACGCTTGGACCATGTCCTACGGACTTTGGCCTTCAACTATACTCCCTTTTCAATCTCCAACTTATCAGGGAGTTAAACTTCATCGAAGCCCTTCCAATAACTCTACTTAGCAGATTAGATGATCAAGATTTGATCTCCCATCAACTGGACGGTCCTGCCCCATATGGAGGCTTCAACGAGATTGAAGATCGTGACTTAATCAGATGTTGAGATGGATAGCCTTAATCAATTCAGGACTTCGGTGCTCCAGAACATTACAACTCCCCTGGAGTGATACTCATCGAAGTTGTTACCCTATACTTCCACTATTGATTCAACGACCATGACTTAATCAAGCATCGAGATGAATGGTCCTTATTCATTTCGAGACTTCGGTGCTTCAAAACGTTTTAACTCTCGAGTTGTTCCACTTCCTCAGAGTGATAACTGCTGATGTGCTTACACCATCCTTCCACTTCTTGATCTAACAATTGAGAAAGGTCCCGAAGGAATCTTAGATTGACAGTATGCGTGAATTTGTGACTTCGATCTTCGAAACTTTCATTGGTAGAGACTTTGAACACCCCCGGAGGCCATACTCCTTGAGATGACATGGCATGATAATTTCACCTATGGTGACGTGGACACATGGCATGTGTGCCACATTTTACTAAAAAATGAGCAGGTTAGGGTCCAAAAGGTACTGAATCCGAGTGATACATGTCCCCACATGGAACCCTTGCCACGTGGCCTATGATGTATCATCCATCAAATGGACGATCCACATTCTCTGCCCTAGATATGAAGGCCTGCATGATTTCATGACGACATCTTTACACTTCATGGTTTCGACACTTTGGGGATTTTAGCATTCTACAGTAATCGCCAAAGTGGCGAAGTTTCAAAGTTCTGAAACTTCGCTATCCTTCCACCAATGATAGATATGATGGTCAACATTAATTTTGAATCCCTTCCCTGAATCTAACGATCGACGAGACTTTGAGACTTCAGTGCTTCAAAAATCCAGGTTATAGAAGTTATAAATGGGTTTGATTCTCCTAGAGTTAAACTTCCTGAAGTGGTCAATGCCAGAGGACCCTCACTAAGGACTAAGATTTCACTCGAGCCTCCTATCAAATCAGACGGTCGACAAGACTTCGTGACTCATCCCTTTTCATGATTCTGCCTTGTTTCCCAAAAATCATTGAAGTGGCAAAGTTTCAGAGTTTTCCATCTCTTGCTCGGCTTCGATCAACGGCTAACAATCGGCAGGTTCGATTTGATGGTTGTGACTTAATCTCTCCCAGCCTTTGGTTTCACCTTTATGGTGCATAAGGTGGCCTTGATGGATGTAAGGGGGGAGGAGTGTTTATGGGTGATGGAAACTGAATGTTCAACAAGTGAGATATCACAACGATGATACGGGAAGAGTTGGAAGAGGAAAGAGGAACCTTTGAGGTTGCTCAGTTGAGTAGATAAGGAAACATTGATGGGGAACCAACTAAGGTATGTCATGAAGGGGAATCTAGGAAAAAACAA
>ML777051.1:1288772-1301595 GCA_009831015.1 Picea engelmannii | reverse complement strand
GGATTGTATCTTCCTCTTGGAGGTTTATCCCTCCCTTTACATTTGGAAGTTGTAGCTACCTTTGGAAGTCATTACTTCCCTTGAACAAAAACTATTGATTATTTCTCATATATTGTGCATGGTGTATTTTGGTGTATTGGTGTCACTCTTATACTATTGTTCATTGCTCATTGGATATAATTGAATGGTTTAAGTATAAGTTGAAAAAGGTTTTTAAATTGTACTGGATACTGATTCACCCCCCTCTCAGTATCAACACTTTCTGGACTCATAACCAATGACATTTCCATTTTGATTGAGGACTCCACCAAGTCCTTCCTTGCATGCATCTGTACATACCACAAAACTTTCATTTGGGTCAGCAATATTTAAAATAGGAGCACTAGTAAGTAACTCTTTTAGCATATTAAAGTGCTCTTCACGCTCTGATGTACACTCAAATTTAATCCCTTCTTTTTCAAATAAGTAATGGGATGATAAATCCTAGAGAACCTTTTTATAAATCTTCTATAGTAATCAACTAACCCCATAAAATATCTAACTTTTGAAACATTCTTGGGTGTTGGCCATCCTCTAATGGCTTCAATCTTCTCTGGATCCACTACTATACCTTGTTCTGAAATAATGTTTCCCAAGTAATGGATCTATTCTTGGTAAAAGGAACACTTACTAAGCTTGGCATACAACTGATGTTCCCTCAGCACTTGCTATACCAATATCAGGTGATGTTCATGCTCTTCTTCTGACTTAGAATAGAAAAGTATGTCATCCAGGAATACTATGACAAACTTATACAAATAATTTATGAATATGCCATTCATTAAGAACATAAAGACAGTTGGTGCATTGGACAATCCAAATGGAACCACCACAAATTCATAATGACCATACCTGGTTCTAAAGGTTGTCTTATTGATGTCTTCTTCCTTGATTCTTTCTTGATGGTACCCTGATCTCAATTCTATCTTTGAAAATATATGTGCCCCACTTAGCTGATCAAACATGCCATCAATTCTTGGTAAAGGGTACTTGTTCTTCACAGTGGATTTATTCAGCTGTCGAAAGTCAACACACAACCTCAAAGTTCCATCTTTATTTTTGACAAAGATTATTGGTGCTCCCCAAGGTGAAACACTTGGACGTATGTACCCTTTCTTCAACAATTCTTCCAACTTCATTTATAATTATTTTAATTCTGGTGTACTCATTTATAAGGTGTTTTTGATACTAGAGAAGCTGATGGCACTAAATCAATAGAGAAACATATCTCCCTCTTTGGTGGAAACCCTGTTATCTCTTGGAATACGCCTTCAAATTCTTGTAGTACCGAAAATTCTTCAAGGCTTGGTCCCTTTGTCTTTTCTGGCTCCTCCACATGGACTACATACAGTTGACATCCTTTTCTAAAACATCTCTTTAGCTGTAAGGCTGAAATCTCCCTTATAGAGACAGATATTGGAACTCCTTTCACAGTGCTATGTTTTCCTTCTTCATCAAGACATGTAAATGTATTTTTATGACAATATAGAACAACATGATGCTTGTCCAACCAATCCATTCCAATTAGAATATCATAATATCCCAATGGTATAATATTTAGATCAACATTACTATTCACACCATTAAGACTTATGGAACAACCTTTGACCATATCATGGATTCTCCTTTTGGTTCTAGAGGCTAGCTTAACCAAACTTGATTTTTCAAGCTTCCTTTTCTCCAATCGTAATATATCCACTATTTTAGGATCAATTTAACAATGAATTTCTCCTGAATCAATTAAAATAGAAACATGATGATTAATGATCTTACCTTCCACGTCGATCATATTGTATTGGTACTCTGTTTGTCGATCATCTAAGGTTGCATAAATTCTTCCCATGTCTTCTACTGTTGTAGCCTCTTGGATTTTGTGCACGATCTTCACTTTGTCCTTTCTGTGAGGGAAATCCTTGTACAAATGATATTCTTTGCATCCCCAACATTAGATTGGTCGTCTTCCCCTTTTTCCCAAGTAGTCTTCTCTCTTGGATTCATCATTAGCATAATGGTCTTGATGATTTTTATTAGGGATATTTCTATGGAAAGGAGGTTTGAATCATTTCTTTCTCTGATCAGAATTCTCCTTCTTCTTATCCTTCCAATATTTCTCCATAGACTGTCTACCCTTTCCTTGATCATACATGTACTTATCCTTCATGATGGTCTCATTCAAAGTCCTAGGTTCATCATATTGAATATTCTCTCTACAAAAGGATGGTAATCCACTTAAAAACCCTTGTACTTTCACCTTCTTATATTTTATAAACCCCACATACTTTAGCAGCCCCATGAACTTCTTTTCATACTCTGCCATGGTCATGCTTCCCAGTCTAAGTTCAAAGAGCTCTTGCATTTTCTTGTCATAGAAGTGTTTTGAAAGGTACTCCTTCTGAGAATATTTCTTGAATTGCTTCCAAGTGATCCTATTATCATCAATGTGCTCACCTTGATTTAGTTGATCCCACTACATAGAAACTTTCCCATGTAAATGGTATGTGGAAATTTTGGCTTCTAGGTTTGATCAGTAGTTATGCAATTGCAAAAACATCCTGAGTCCAAGCAACCATGCCTCGACATCATCTTCCATTTCTCTTTCACCATCAAAGGATGGTAACTTAACCTTCCTCAACTCTCCTTTCAAACGCTCCAATTCATGTCTTTTTCTTTGGTTCCTAATAGGAGACACCTCTAGGCTACTTATGGAATCTTCAGATACATACAAGTTTCTTTCTAAATAGGGAGGTGAGTGATTCGTATGAGTTCTTCTAGAACTTCTTGAATAACCAGTTCTTTTGCGGTCATCTCTTCTTCCATGGCATATTCCCTCTTCCTCTTGTTTTGAGTTTCATCCATTATTTATTTTCCTCTACAACTGATTTAAGATTTGCATCACTTGAGCATTTATCTTATTTTTTTCTCTTATCAGTCTCACATTTTCTGCTTTGTAACTTTGCACTTCTATTTTCAGGCTTTTCATAGTCTCTATCAATGTTTCTTGCTCCCCTCTGGCCTGGTATCCATTGGATTCCATCTCTGCATTACCAACACTAATATTCTGACCTTTGGCCTCTTTATCATGGTTGGAAGCTCCCTCTACTTCTTCCATTTATTGAATATTCCTTTTGAACTGATATGCTTACACCCCCTAATTCTGAAAAATGTGCAAGCCACCATTTTGATAGAATTATGCATATTAAAAAAAAATCCAAACAATGCTACCAATCCCTTTTTTTCTCAATTCATGAAGAATATATAATCATTCTCCATATTATAAAACTTCCATGTCATCCTTTAGTTGGTACAGAATTTGAATTATGCATAGGTTCTTCCTTCAAACCACTTTCCATGTGACCATGGCTCGAAACCACAAGCTTATTCACTCTTTAGCACCTTCCTTTGTATTATTCTACACATTATCTTACTCGAACACAATGTCCAAGGGATTGGTTACTTCCAGGTCATTTTTCGCCTCGAATTGACCCCCGTTACCTTTTCATAAGACCGACGCTGGGACCATGTCCTCTGGACTTCGACCTTTGACTATTCTCACTTTTCAATATCCAACTTCTCATGGAGTTAAACTTCATCGAAGCCCTTCCAATAACTCTACTTAGCAGATCAGACGATCGATATTTGATCTCCCATCGACTGGATGGTCCTACCCCATATGGAGGCTTCAACGAGATCGATGGTCACGACTTAATCAAACGTTGAGATGGATGACCTTAATCAATTCAGGACTTCGATGCTCCAGAACATTACAACTCCCAAGTCTCTCAACTCCCCTGGAGTGATACTCATCGAAAGTGTTACCCTATCCTTCCACTGTTGATCCAACGACCATGACTTAATCAAGCATTGGGATGATCGATCCTTATTCATTTTGGGAATTCAGCGCTTCGGAAAATTTCAACTCTCTTGTCGTTCCACTTCCGCAGAGTGATAACTGTCGAAGTGATTATGCCATCCTTCCACTGCTTGATCTAATGATTGAGAAAGGTCCTAGAGGAATCTTAGATCGACGGTCTGCATGAATTCGTGACTTCGATATTTGACACTTTCATTGTAGAGACGTTGAACACCCCCGGAGGCCATAATCCCGGAGATGACATGGCATGTTAATGTCACCTATGGTGATGTGGACCCATGGAATGTGTGCCAAATGTCACTAAAAAATGAACAGGTTAGGGTCCAAAAGGTACTAAATTCGGGTGATACGTGTCCCCACATAGCACCCCTGCCACGTGGACTATGAAGCATCATCCATGAAATGGGCGATCCACATTCTTGGCCCCAGATATGAAGTCCTGCATGATTTCATGACGACAACTTTACACTTTGTGGTTTCGGCACTTTGGGGCTTCAACACTTTGGGGATTCAACACTTTTTGGCTTTTCCCATTCTCCAGTAATCGCTGAAGTGGTGAATTTCCAAAGTTTCGAAACTTTTCTATCCTTCCACCAATGCTATATCTGACTGTTAACATTAATTTCGAAGCCCTTCCCTGGATCTAACAGTCGATGGGACTTTGGGACTTCGGTGCTCTGGGACTTCAGGTTATAGCAATTCTAAAAGGTTTTGATTCTCCCAGAGTTAAACTTCCCAAAGTGATCATCACCGGAGGACCCTGACTAAGGATTGAGATTTCACCTAAGCCTCTTATCAAATCAGATGATCGATGGGACTTTGCAACTTCATATTTTTTCATGCTTCTGCCCTATTTCCCAAAAATCATTGAATTGATGAAGTTATAGAGTTTTCCATCTCTTTCTCGACGTGGATCAATGACTCATGATCGACAGGTTCAATCTGACAGTTGTTACTTAATCTCTCCCAGCCCTTGGTTTCACCTTTATTTTACGGTCCTCATTCACCAGTCTTCTAATCTAACAATCCAAAAATCCTTGATTCCACGGTGGTTATCACTCTCAAATTCAAAAGGTAATGGTCATGATTCTATGATCCTTTGTAAAGGATCTCTATCTACATGACGCTCTAGCTTATGCGCGATCTCTGCAATGCTATCTCTCCCGAGATTTAATATTTCAAGGACATATTCATTCTTAACCATAATATCCTATCCAATAGTTTCGGCCCATACCAGTTTAATGTTTCAATCTGAAGCTCTGATACCAATATGGAACGTACCTAGCCACCCACAAGTCGGGCAAGCCACTTCAATCCCACTTCCGGACTTCTTTCAAATTTTGATCTAACTTTTAATTAATAAAGATGCATGAAGTATTCACATGCATAGATCAAGATTCATGCTACAACATAAAATAAATGAACCATATGTCGTACACATCAATAACCAACAAGCATGCATACTATGGATATGAAATTCATAGATAAATAAATACACAAGTAAATAAAACCATAACAAAGAGAACTTATATTTAATGAAACAAATCACCAACTGGCTGCAGACCAAGGACGTTCCACCCAATTGTAGAAACTATTGTTCCAAGTCTCAAAAGAAATGTCACCCCTGAGCCAGGGCTATGAATCCACAAGGATGGTTCAGAAGTGTCACTCGGCTTCCCAAACTAGTCAACACTCAATCTCTCATAGGATTTTCAGCACCCACAACAATCCAAGTACACTAGCTCTCTTCTACCCAGCCTGCACAACCCAAGAGAATGGACCCCCTTCTATGCCATGCAGTCCCTTAGGCTGTCCATCTGTTTCCAGGGCTCTAGTGCATCTAGTCAATAATCTCCATGTTGGGACTCTCAGGATCCGCAACTGTGAGAAAAACTGAACACAGGCCAAAGCATCTCAGAATTGTAGGCCTTAATTCATGGCTAGAGCACACTAGCAATGTTTACAGCCAACAAAACCATGGATCCTCTTTAAAAATTTGTTTTCCCTTCCAAATCTAAATGCAAATGAGGAAAGATGAGTGGGTGAAAGAGTGAATGGAGAGAGAACACGGTGAAAGGTGTGAGCAATGAACAATGAACCATGCATGAGTGAGTGAAGGAGTGAAGAAGAAGAAACCCCCAACACAAACCAAAGATGTGTTTATGTATTTCTTAGAATTAAGGAACCACTTGGCCTCCCCCCCAAGAATCTCATGTAACGATTACTCTCCATTAAAACAAAAACGGGTAAATAAAATATAAAATAAATACTTATCCCATCAAGACCCCTCTCTTGTGGAATCATAGCCCCCTATAAATATTGTCCTTGTCCGTCTAGCATCTAGTGATGTATTTATTATTAATAATGATCAAACATTACATTTCCTAGGCACACTGGCCTCTTTCAATTGTTTGGGCACTCTGGCCTTTCATGGATTAACAAAATACATATGGGGCTCAAAACCCGAGGTGTTACAAACTGGAAGCAGAGACTACATGAAGTCTCCACAAGGAGGTGCACAAGAATAGACTATGCAGTAAGGTGGGTGGGTACAGAGATAAGATAACCCCCCACTTTTCATGTTTTAAATGAATTAGAAGAGTTCTTGATAATTTATGAGGAAGAAGTTTTGAAAAATCAGAGGTTGTTAGCCCTGTATATTTCACTCAATGCAACACCTGCAAGATGATGAGGCGAGCACAAGGAAATAATTCAATACTGGTATCAATATAAAAATTTACTTCACATTAGATTTGGCATAGAACAGGGGAGCAACACATTACATAAATATGATGGGAGAGGAAGACCAATTGAGCACAAAGAGAAATGAAAAATATAATGGAGGTTGATACCACCAGAAGAATGGACTCATTACTTTATTCATACATTGGAAGGGATACTAGGGAATTGGTACATAGAACAGGAAATGCACAGAGGCACTACATAATGGACATTATGACAACAAACTTTTGTGGTAACTTTATCATTTGAGCATGAGAACCCCAATATTGATTCATCCTTGACACTGATATAAGGAATGATAATTTTTTAGGAGCCTGAGGTGGAAATTATAACAGAGTATCAACAACAGAACAGGAAGAAAGTCTAAGACTTACTCTCATGTTATCATGTCGTAGAGGAAGCGCCAAATGAAGATGATCCACACAACATTTAGATAATAGATATTGAAGGTGAGAGAGAGGTGTAAAGTCCATCTCTGGATTTAGAAGCATTTGTTGCATCAATTAAGGTCAAGAAAGTCAACATTGGGAAAGAAGAAAATCCTAAAATGGCAAGTATTGGAGACTACTAGGATGAGCAGACTCTAGAAAGGATAACATAATTATTGCGTGAATACAATGACTAGTGAAAGGAATAGCGGGAGAGATGGGTGAGATGAAGATACCACTAAAACCAGATGCTAAACCTATTAGACAGAGACCTTACAAGTTGAATACAATGTATAAGAAAAAAGTGAAATCAGAACTTGATCAAATGCTAGAAGCTGGTATCATAGAGTCAGTAGAAGAATCTGAATGGATCAATCCCATGGTATTCCAGGAAAAGAAACAAGGGGGAATACAAATTTTTGTATATCTAAGGAAATTAAATGATGCTTTCTTACATGATCCTTTCCCTACCCATTTTACAGATGAGGTCTTGGAGAATGTGGGAGGCTAGGAAGCATATTCATTCACAGATGGATTCACAGGCCATCATCAGATTAAAATAGACCAAGAGCATAGGAATAATACTACATTTGCTAAAGAATGGGGATCTTATCAGTACACAATTATTCCCTTTGGATTGAAGAATGCACCAACTATCTTTTCAAGAGTGGTCATAGCTACGTTTAAGGATTCTATACATAAGTTCTTATAAGTATATATGGATGACTGGACTATGTTTGGTGTTTTGAAAGATCATGTAGAAGTCCTAAGACTAATGTTGGAAAGATGCAAGAAATGTCATATCTCATTAAATATCAAGAATGCATTTTTGACACACCTTTTGGGATATTATTAAGACATGTGGTATGTAGAAAAGGGTTACTGGTTGACCCTAATAATATTGTTGTAATTATAAACTTACCACCACCAAATTCAGTGTGCCAATTAATAGCCACACTTAGAAATACATGGTACTACAGTAAGTTTATCAAGGGGTATGCATATATTACCACGCCAATGGAAAAGTTGTTGAAGAAGGACACCAAATTTTAGTGGAACAAGGATTGTTAGTAGGGATTGGATACTTTGAAGGAGAAGATGGTGACAACACCTATTTTATTGTTTCCAGATTGGGAAAAGAAATTTCATCTGGATGTAGATGCATCAGGAATAACACTTGGAGAAATTATGGAGAAGCCAGGAGCAGGTGACGTAGATCACCCTATAGCCTTTGTAAGCAGGAAGTTATCTAAATCAGAGTTCTTATCTTGGATTTAAGAAGCTCTTGTATCTAAAGCTTTTCTTTCCTTTTGTCTACTGATAAAGCCTAATGCTAGTGGTAAACTTACTTCACTTATCTCACTAAAGTCTTCCATCTATCCACATTAATCTTCAAAACCTTGATCTAAGTTAAAAACGACCTCTTTTTCTGATGCATTTCATCTACAATTTCCTGTGTTTTAACATTACTAGACCGATTTTTATCCATTTGAAACCACATTTTAAGACTTACCTCATAAACCTATTGATGGGTGTTAAGCTTGCACTTTAGCAGTCAAAGTTTAACTTTTAGTGATAACAGATTGATCATCGGTCATATGAGTTGTGAGTGCAACTCGAAGGTTGGGAACCACAAATTCTAATGTCATGATCGCTTCCTTCCCATAGACTAATCTGAAAGGTGTGTTCTTAGTTAGCCTTTTGTACGTGGTTTGGTAATCCCATAAAACTGTGAGGATATTTTTTAATCCGAAGGGAATGACTATATATACAAAGGACCCCCATTCAGTTTTGAAGGTTCCTTTGGCCTGATCTTCCTCTACGATCTGAACTTGCTGATATCCAGAGAATCCATCTGTGAAGGAGTAGGCTTCCATACCTCCAACATTCACCATCACATCATTTATGAATGGAGTTGGGAAAGGGTCATGGACACTATTAGTCACCATTAAAAATTTCCTCTGAAATCGAGATTTCATTATTTAGCGAGGTGCTAAACTGGTTTATAATCTTGACAAGTTAGGAAAGAGGCTAAATATGGAGGGATAGAATAAATCTGGCGGGAGAACGGATCTGATGGGACCCGATACAACACATATCATGAGCACTCCAGATCGTCGATCGAGGATCATTTCAGGGGGAGAAGTTGCGCGAAGGATAATTTCAGAAAGTGGGCCGAAATCTAAATCGTGGTTTTTGTTTGGGACCACGTGGCGCCACCGGGTGCATTTTGGGGTGAGAAGCGGGTTGCCCCGGACCACTTCCTTGTGCCCCCATAATTTGGAAAAGTATATAAAGGTAATTTGTTATGTATTTTATTATTATTTCGAACAACTGGACTGTTTGAAACCACCCTTGTTCAACTATAGCTCAACAATACGCCAATTTCACACCATTTCCGCTCATTTCCAGGTATTTTTCATCACCTCCATGGACCCTATCATAAATTCAGTAACAGAGAAATACCCCGTGTCAAATGAAGAATCCTTAATTGACCAAGATTCAACCATTTTCGACACCAAAATCACCATTTTTCCCATGTTTGTGTCCAGAAGAAATCTGTCTGATAATGTAGGAAGGCGTATACCATTCCTTGAATAAGTCCAAGCCACCATAGTCCCTTATGTTGTTGAAGTCTCTTTCCCTTTTCCAGAATTCATAGGTTGGTGCGCAGAGCAATATTCACATGAAGAAAAAGTCGTCGTAAATAAATAGGGGTCTGAGGTCATGTGTAGGGTAGAGAGTCTATCAATTCAAGATTCCCTTGGTATACCAGAGTCTTTCTCTGTAGTGTTTGAACCTTTCAATGAAGAAAATCTAATTATGCTATACAAAGAGTGTCCATCAGAAGTCATAGATCTATTTTTACAAACAATTGTCAAACCAAAACATTTTTTAGAAAGTCTGTCTTTGCCAATGAATGTGAGTATAATGCTTATTGAAGTCCAATGTGTCTGTTCCCTTTTGACTCAGGTCTTAGTTCTAGATAATGACAAACATGTGGTCGAAGTCATGCTCGGTTTCCTATCTGTATTTTTCAAGTCAGAGTCTGGTCTGTCAATCTACATCAGTTTTGATCAATTCATAGCTGATAATATCCATAAACAACTAGTGAATTTTCTCTCTCTAAGGCATTTCAAATATTACACCTACTTGCTGAATATTTTCTTGGAAACCAATAAGAGAAAAGTTCTTGAAGCATCATTCACATCAACTGAATGTAATAGGATTACATTCCTCATCTTCATCAACAAAGTTATGTCCAAAGTTTACAGTTTGATTTTCAACACCAGCCTACCTAGAGTTTTGGATGACATGAGGAGCTATCTACAGCCAAATCCAGAAAACAGAGCAAGGGAATGGATATTGTTCATGCATTCAACAATAATCCGGGTTTATGGTTTTCATGAATCCCCCTATATATTGCATATTTTTCTCACCCCCAGAGTCTTTTCCCTTGAAGTCATCAGGGAAAGAATCATATCTGAGAAAGAGCATTTCCTAAAGTTGCGCAAAACCTCCAACCTCAAGTTCCCTTTTATCATTGGCCCTTTCATTGTCAAAGCCAAATCTTTCTTATCTAAAATTCAAGAAAAGATCAAAGAGTTCAGTTTTTCACAACTACAAGGAAGGAGATATGATCCACACCAAATCATATCCAAGACAATATTGATGAACAAACATGCCCCTTATGAGCATGAACATGTTGAGGGTTTTGATAAATTGTCAAACCTAGAAGTCTCTGCTGATATGGAAGCAATCTTGCAAACAACTCAAACACACCAAGTGGAGGCAACCATGCAACAAAGTCAGACACAACAAGTGGAGGCAACCCTGCAAAGAAGTCAAACACAACAAGCTCCTCAAAAACTAATATTCAAAGTTCCTAAGATGAGTGTTTATGTCAAGAGAAGTAGTTCAGAGACCATGGGCGCTAGTGATCAGTAGAATTCTCCTAAAAATATGAAGATTACACAGTCTCCACATATAGTGGATTTAGAGGAGGAAGATCCTAAATAACAAGTAAACCTGGATATGGTGGAGGGTGGTACTACCACTGTAGAGGTTGAAAAGGGAAGCAAATTCCAAAGTGAAGGCATCTCAAGAACCTTTAGCAACAAAAAACACATCTTTGATAAAACATCTGGGGCAACTTATCAATCTAAAGAATATTTGGCAAAATAGTATGTTGAGAAAGGAAACATGGCTCTAGGTGAGATGAGGGAATTAGTCCCTCAAGTGGAAAATATTTCTCAGCACAAATATTCTATGTTCATAGTAAGGGATATTGAGAAGAGGATCTTTAACATTGCAGTTGTAGATGAAGATAAAGTATCTGAGATAAATATAAGGTATGGAAACATCAATGCTCCAGACAAAGTCAAATGCCATAGGAACACCAGTGATATATTGTATTTTGACTACCTGAGTTTAATATTGAATAATTCAAATATGTCATCATATGCAATGAAATTGGAAGGGCAGTTGAGGCAAGAAAAATCATCTAGCAGAGCTTGGCAGACTCAGGTCAAGAGGCTAGAATCTGAAGTCCCCCAAGGGGTGAAATCTGTTGGAAGATTGGTTGTTGTCATTGATGTCAACCCTAGTCATGGGTTTTGGACTGCAATATTGATGAAGGTATTTGGACATGAAGGAAAATGCACATGCAGATAAAACACCCATAGATGGATAGTATACATCATGTTGTTTCCGGTGGTATGTGGCATGTCACGTGGATCCTGATGGTTGAGGAGAAATGAATTTTTGGAGATGACAAAGTGAATTGAAGAAGGAAGTACATGTAGGACCTAAAGATAATTAAAGAAAATAATTACAAAATAAGAAAGTGTCAGGTCGGCTCTAATGTTAAAAGGAAGTGAAATAAAAGGTATAAATAAATGTTATTATACATTCATTTGATACAAGTCGAATTTTAGAGGAAATAAGAAGTAAAAGAAAACCGGATTTCAAGGGAGGATGAATTCTTTTGGTGATGTGTTCTAAGGTATGTTATTTTCAGTTCATCTTACCATTTTTGCTATAACTTTTTTTCTAGGAATATTCAGATGGTGAAATCATTATGGTATTGATAAGACATATCAAGGTACCTCTGGTAAAAATTTCAGCTCTTTATTCTCTATAATTATGGAGATACACTCTGTGGAAGATAGAGTTTGTGACTAGTCCTGAAGCTAGTCAATAAACAAGTGTTCCAGGTAAAACAATCATAACTTCTTCATACCGAATCCAAATGAAGTGGGAACACTTCCATTGGAAAGAGTAAGGACTGTAGTTTCTTGTGTGCAAGTTTTAGAATCGGATGTTAAATATTGAGCGTGGGGCATGCTGTACAAGTTGGGTCTTCTGAATAGACCAAAATTGAATAAAGTCTACCATTCTTTCTATAAACTCCTTTTGGGGAGGATTCAAGGAGTAAAAATTGGAGGAGTTTCAGAGAATACATTGAGTAATATTATCTACAGGATCAGAGTACTCCAAGAATTGAAAAATTGCAGAAATTGAAGAAGTCTCAGGAAGCATTATAAGGTTCTATGTGATGATTGGTTGATGGTGATGATTTAATGTAAAGTTTTATTAAATCTCATATATTCTTGGGTGGAAGGAAGGGGCAAGGATGGAGAGTTCAACTCTCTCTTGATATTGGAGGATTGTATCTTCCTCTTGGAGGTTTATCCCTCCCTCTACATTTGAAAGCTGTAGCTACCTTTGGAAGTCATTACTT
>ML777051.1:1211358-1276415 GCA_009831015.1 Picea engelmannii | reverse complement strand
GTCCACCAAAAGATCTTCCATCTTGAGCTTCCACAGCTCAAATATTTTCCCATTAAACTTCTCGATCTCCATCTTCGAATTGCTTGCCATTTCTTTTCACCTGAAAAACAATACCGCAGATCTCCCACTGTAACAAGGCTTATTACAGTCCCGAGCCAAACCCTTGACAACAAAGGCGTCCCCCCGAAGCCAATAAATCTCTGATACCAAATGTAAATTCTAACATTGTACAATATCTATTGCAAACTGATATTCAGAAAAGAACAAAAAAGATACAATGGCAAATACAAACATTACACAGAGATTTTTCACCTGGAAACCCAAACCGGGAAAACCAACATATATTATATTCATACATTGTGTTACACTGTTTACAATACAATATACATATAGGAGCCAATGACATCCAAAACCCTAACCCAATGACCTGGATTAGTCCAAAACCCTAATTCCTTAACCATAAATAGAAAACCATTGGAAAAAAACCATGTGCCGAAAAACCACCTAATATCATGTGGTCCCGGAAATATGTCGGCCAGGCGAAAATATGTCGGCCTGAAACTTCCTTGGACTTGATATCAATCAGGATGTATCAGACATCAAATTGTCTCAAGCCAAGTATGCACGAGATCTCCTTGAGAGATTTCACATGACAGACTGCAAGTCTGCTCTGACTCCTTTCCTATCAGGAGTCAAACTTGAGGATGGAGGGGAGACTCCACTGGTTGATAGTACATTGTATAGACAACTAGTGGGGATCTTATTGTATCTCACACACTCCATACCATACCTCTCATATGCAGTTGGCACAGTTTCCAGGTTCATGCAGAAGCTGCATGAGCTACATTAGAAAGCTGGAAAGCGTATCCTTCGATACATACAGGGCACCATCACCTTTGGGATTCATTATGCAACAGACTCTACATTAGATATCATTAGGTTTACTGATTCCGATTGGGCTGGCGATAGTATTGATCACAAGTCCACATCTAGTTACTCACTCAGTATTAGTTCTGGGCCTATCTGTTGGTCGAGCAAGAAACAAGCTTCCATTGCTCTATATTCAACTGAGGTAGAGTACAGAGGGCTAGTTAACATAACCATTCAGGCTATGTGGCTACAACATTTTCTCATTGAGTTGGGCATTCAGTTTCATCGGCCGATCGTCATCTAGTGTGACAACTAGAGCACTCTGAAGTTCTGCAGAGATCCAGTTTAGAGGCAGCAGAAGAACCACATCAAGATCCACATGCACTACATCCGGGACTTAGTACAAGAGGGGATCATCGACTTACAGTTCTATCCTTCAGCAGAACAAATGGCTGACATTTTCACCAAGACCTTCATTGAGCATAAATTCCATTCTCTGTGAGGTCGTCTTGGAGTGAAGGACATAGTTGCATAGCAACTGTAGTTCTTCTTTTTACATACATTGTACCTTGAGGGGGGGGGTTTCCCATGAGGTTTTCCCTCTTTCCTCACTTTATTTTCAATGTACCTTTTGTACTTGGGTACCTAACATGGCCTCATTGCCAGGACCCAATCTTTATTTTCACCATAGTGATGTTCAGGGGGGGTGTTGGAGTTACTTCACACACACCTAGGATTTATTTTTCGTAAGGTTTTTATTTGTTTATTAGTCATAATTAGTCATTATCCAGTCTCCTATATTTTAGGAGAGAATATTCCACCTGGAGAATATTCTCTTTCAGTTCACACTTCAGTTTGACTAGTTGAGTTGAGTTTAGATGTTGCATTGGGATCATCACCATGCAACATTGGGATCATCACCATGCTAATTCAACCTTGCCTTGGTATCATCACCAAAGTGGCACATTAGCCTTGATTCCTTGAGTTAAATCCTCACTACCTTCTTTTTAGTCAGTTAATTGAAGACTAGTTGACTAGTTAACTCAACTAGGTGGCAGTTCACTCCTGTAATTGCCTGAGAGACTAGAATAGGTGGTAGTTCACTCCCGTAACTACTGGTGTGTGTCCAGATCACTCTAGATCACCACTATGGAAACTTGGTTCACCTCAAGTCGAACTCATTGAGTTATACAGAGTATATCATGTGTAAAGTATTCATTATTCATAACAGTTAATGAGAATTCTTTCCATTCTTTCTCTCTTTCTTCTTCTTTTTCCAATTCTCTCTGAAAATGTGTGTACCATTGTTTAGCTAGATCTATTCTGTGCAGGTCAACACATTTACACTACTGTGAATACGAATTTAGAAAAGAAACCATCAGAGTGGGCCCAAAATGCCATAAACATGCTAAACTCCACCCCTTCCACAGAACTTCAGACCATTGGATTTAATATAGAACTACATTGATCATCTAGGCTAGGAGGGTTATTGCTAAACATAACCTACTGAAATCTGTCCAAACCAAGGCAACAAAAATGGAGCAAAGTGTGCAATATTTCAAGTATCTATTTGAAGAAATGTTTATTAAAGGCCTCCCACCATTTTGGGATGGAAAAGGAAAATTATATGATCAGGAAGAATACAACACTCTACTTACTCATTGCAAAATGGATCACTCCAAGTTTGAAACCCTGAAGGAAAACCTGGAAAAAGAAGCCCTGGTTGAACATATGATTACATATTTTGAGATTATGAATCAGTTCAAAGCAGTGAAAATTGGACTACTAGTCATGACATATGCCTCCTACATTGACCTAGAGATCCTGATCAAAGAAATGATGGATTATGATATCCCTTCTGACTTGCAATGGAAGGAGATAGTATGACTGGGTAAGACAAAGTGCAGTTTTCTAGGGACCAGTAGATGATGTACACGTGTCATTGAAGATGGAAGATCAGGTGGAAGACCAGAACCGAACAAGTGGCGAAGAAAGGAATTGAAGCGTCAGAGGAGTTAGAATCCATATCACCAAATGGTTTCTTGCTAATCATTGTAAATCGGTTCCAAAACCGAAACTGTTCCTTGTAATTATTGTAATTAGTTTCAAGAACTGAAACGTTTCATTTTTAAATCATTGTAATTGGTTTCAAACTGAAGGGACTCGAACTTGTATAAATATTAGGAGTTCCAAATGTATTAGTGTTGGTAGAAGTGCAAGGGCACGATTTTAGCTGTTTCAGAGCTTAAATCGTAATTTTCTGAAGTTGAATTGAATACACATGCAGAAGTCTTGAAGTTTCCATGAAAATATTCTAATGGTGGTGATATAAGTTTTGTCTCCTCTCTTTGTATGCATTTCTTGTATTTTTTATTTCATTTTCACTGTCTTCTGTTTAAAATGGATAGTCAAAGGCCCATAATTCATCTTGTGATGCTCGCAGTTGAAGCAATTTAAACCGTGTTAAGTTCTTCCTAAATAATTCAGAATTCATTTATTTAATTCTCTAATGTAGTTATAAAAGAAACTAACAAAGCTATGTGGATAAAAAGGATGTACTACATGAAGGTGATACATGATAACTGAAATAGACCTCAAAAGTAGAGATGCCGGAAGAGGGATGAATGGCTCGATTATAGCTGTGTTGCCTTGGGAACCTCTGCCTCATCAAACTCCTCCTTGGGACATCCTTCTTACTACCTCCGCCCCCCCTCATTCCTCCTTGTGGTAGCATGTTGTCTCATTCTAACCGTCACGATACATTTTGGCAATGCCATAGGGGATATGTTTTCTTTTCTTCCTACACTCTACAAATTTACAAATTATAACTCAGATTTATTGCCTCATTTAGCCTTTATCCTCTAGATAGTTCAATTGGCTAGTCATTGTTTCCATTCATTTTCATAAGTTTGACTCCATATCCCTAAGTGTCCCTCCCCTTCCTTTCCAGAAAACCCCAAAACAACAAAACCCCAAAACAAGAAAACCTAGCTATTGATTGTCAAAGAAACACCAAGTGACATGAGAGATCCCTCTCTAAGATGAGCAGGCTAGTACCTAGCTCTAAAGTTGGTTTGTAGGTTACCTCTGCCATTTGTTTTATCATCCAAACAAATTTATAGAGTGCTAAAATGTTGGCACCATTGTCGGCGATTGAAAGTGAAATTTTCCCTGGGAAAAGAACGACTAAAATCTTCTGATTTGATTCCTAAGGGTGACAGTGAATCAAACACCTTATTGTATGAAACTAAATTTACCCTGGCAACTCCATTATAAAGAGACTGGTATCATAAAGAAGTTTGAGTGAGAAATCCTGACTCCCAAGAGAATTCATACCAGGAGCAATTCAGACCCAGAAGCAATAATCACTGTGTCTGATCCTGAGAAAATTGTAAAAAAAATAAAAGAAAATCCAATAAGCCCAGTTATGTGTCTAGATAGATATCTATCCTTGCCCAAATATGGAGTGAAAATAATTGAAGACCTTGATTTTGATTTGAAATTTGAGCAAACTTTGTTCATAACTAAATCTAAGTCTTGTTTGAACGAGATCATGTTTGACGAGAAGAGGTTCCAATATTTAATTTTAGCTTCCTCTACTAAACCTCTTTTGATTCCTACTTAGAATCAACAACCACTTCAAGTTCTTACTGCAGACATGGAAGCTAGGTTTTCCCCTCTTGTTCTTCCTGCTCAGTTACATGATTTGCCCCAGTAGTATAATCAGAGGATTAAGTTGTATGATGTTGAAGGCAATGTGTCAGCCCAAAAATAGTTAGACTGGTTCAATGATTTTGTAGACTTAGAAGAAGTAGGTTTTGAAGATGCAAAAATGAGGTTGTTTTCACAAAGTATTGCAGGAGAAGTCAGAAAGTGGTTCATATCTCTCCCAAGAACAAGTATCCTAAATTTTGAAGCCTTTGAAACAATTTTTCTTGCAAAGTGGCGTGATAATAAAAGCCCCCTTCAGTTGTTAACCTAGTATAACAACATGAGAAGGTCACTTGATGAAACAGTGCAGGATTTTTCAACTAGATTTATAAAAGTCTACAACTCAATTCCTACTGAAGTAAAAGCTCCTCCTAGAGCTTCTCAAATTAGATATGTTGATTCCTTTGAAAGTGATTTTGCTTTGTTGTTGAGGGAGAGAAGATCTACTTCACTAGATGATATGATGAGTGATGCAATAGAAGTTGAAGTAAATGTAATGGCTTCAGGAAAGATCAAATATAACTCTGAAAGGGACATGAACATGGTTCAAGATAAGGCACATCCTTCAACATCACAGTCATCAGAAGAGAGGTTTGAGTTGATGATGAATACCATATTGGAGAAACTCATTGAAAGGATGTCTTTAGATAATAATCTGAACACTAGAGAGTAGGTTGATGTTACACCCAGGAATCAGAGGAGACCAACAGTTCCACAAATCAGACAAAGAGATAAGAGGAACCAAAGTGATAAACAAATAAGACCTCCTTTTCAAAATAATTATGTAAATGAGAATTTTGATGAAAATTTTGAAGACGATATGCATTGTTGTGATGGTGATGAAATAGAGGTATTTTTTACTAAAGAAGAACATGATCAATTCATGGATGCAAATGAAATATTCATGCAAGAGAATGATGAAAGGTTGTCAGTGGAAAAAAATATTACCAAATAGGGATGCAAAATGCCATCATGAAATTCCGGAGACAATATAATCTTCGAAACAAAAAGGTGGCTGCAAATCCTTCAAAGGGAAGTCCTACCAAAGAAGCTCAAAATAATATACCTTCTTCAATTTATCCTAAGAAGGACTTTGTTGCAAAGGATGTTGTGGATAAGGGAAAGAAGAAGGAAGAACCTCCAAAGAAAATACATGAAACAAGAAAGGAGACAACCATCAAAGAGGTAGAGAAAACCTCTTCTTCGTTTAGCTTTGAAAGTGAGATGGCTAAAATTAAAAATTTTGTTCCATTCAATGAGTTGATAAAGAGTAGTGAATATAGAAATCAGATTATTAAGATGCTCAAGATGGAAGAAACTTATGATACTTTGAATATACAAAATGATCATTCTGCCATCTTGTTTGTCCCACACATAGAGGAGAGTAGTGATGTTGATAAGGTCCCCCATTTCTATGTCAGTCTGAAGACTCATGATATGATTCTGCACAATGCTATGTTGGATTTAGGAGCATCCCATAACCTGAAGCCCAAGGTGGTCATATACCAATTGGGCTTGGACATTACAATTCCTTACAAAGATCTTTTCTCCTTTGATTCAAGTAAGGTGAAGTGCCTGGGCCTAATCAAAGATATGGTGGTATCTTTGTCTCAAATTCCAGAAAAAAATATGGTCATGGATGTAGTGGTTGCTGATATCTCTCCTAAGTTTGGAATGTTGTTCTAGGTCATGGGATGCAAAGTTTAAAGGGACTCTGCAAATGGATATTTCATATGCAACTATTCATGTTTTTGGTCAAGATAGGAGGTTGTACAGGGAAGTATTTCTCAAACACATGGTCAGTGAAAAATCCCAGCCAAACAACCATCCCATTTAGTCTGTGGAAACAGAGATTGGCTCCTTTATTTTCTTTAATGATTTGAGTTTTGAAGATAAGGTGCCACACACTGATATGACTACCTAAGACAAATCTGATCAGCAGACTGAGAAAATTTTAGAACAACAAGACAATGCAAAGAATGAGATGTGGAACATGAGCTTTGATGGATCTTTCAATAGAGAAGGAGTAGGAGTTGGTGTGTGGATTAACTCCCCCATACTAGCCACAAAAAATTGTTCTTATAAGCTTGCTTTTGAGTGCACAAATAATATGGTTGAATATGAGGCATTAGTATTTCGATTGAAGACTTTGAAAGAAATGGGTCCTAGGAAGATAGTTGTACATGGAGATTCTGAGTTGATCATAAATCAGGTGAAGGGAATATATCAAGCAAAGCATCCCAAGTTAAGAGAATATAAGAACATAGTGATTGACCTGCTTGAATAATTTTTAGAATATAGTCTCTCAACAATTCCAAGGGGTTAGAATTAGATTGTTGATGCTCTAGCTACTTCAGCCTCAGTTTTCAAAATTCCAATTTTTCAAGGTAAGGATTTGAATCATCCATGATTTCAATGACTTTGAATTCGACCTTTGTTTTTAGTCCTTCTATATTCACCTCAACCTGCTCCATAAAACCTATGGGGTAGATCTTATATTGGTTGGCTAATCGAATTTGAATGGGTGACCAAACCAACTTTGGTTTCCCCATCACCTCCCATGGATTTTTGGGTAAATGTTTCACATCAGATCCTAGATCCATCATGACTCCATCCATATCATACCCACAAAGCTCAAATTCCATATTAAACTCTCATTCAGTGTGATTTTTCTTTCTAACCTAGAAGACATCCCCTTTTAGCAATGGAGCTCCAATGGTGGTCTCCTCTCCTTGTGCTTTCATATAAGAAGTTAACATTTCATTCATCTTGCTCGCAACTTTTGGATCTATTAGAAACTGCAAACAATAGTGAAAAAAGGTATTGACTTTATATTTTTCCTCTACCATGAAATCGAGGTCGTGTTACGCATTGCAACTCTTCTTGGCATTGTCCATATGCTTCCTCCTTAGTGCTTCAAAACATATTATGTCTGTGTGCTTCTTCTATTGATCTTTGGGTGACCCACTAGATTTATTCATGCATGCGAGATTCCTCCAAATATCTTTGCGTTGCGCGATGTATCAAAGGGTGACAACGAGGTCACTAGAAGAAGCTTGGATCTATTAGAAACTGTAAACAATAGTGAAAAAAGGTATTGAATTTATATTTTTCCTCTACCATGAAATCGAGGTCGTGTTACACATTGCAACTCTTCTTGGCATTGTCCATATGCTTCCTCCTTAGTGCTTCACAACATATTATGTCTGTGTGCTTCTTCTATTGATCTTTGGGTGACCCACTAGATTTCTTCATGCATGCGAGCTTCCTCCAAAGATCTTTGCGTTGCACGATGTATCTCTTCGCAAGCACATGCTTCTTGCAACAACCTATGTGTCACTTGCTATACTTCTTCATAGATCCAAGCTTCTTCTAGTGACCTCTATGTCACCCTTTGAACTTCCTCCCAGACCTGTTCCTCTTCGAGGGACATTTGAGTCATGCGTTATAGCTCCTCGTGCAATTTTTCTTCCTCCAAGGCTCATTGCAGATCGTGTAGAAAATGTTTTTGCTAAGCCACATAAAAACTTAGGTTGGGGGACCTTCCAGATCTTTCCTTCTGCTTGTTGACCCAAACTTTCTTCGAGTTCAAAATATGCCTCTATCTTTTCCCCTCCATAGGTTACTACTCATACATTTTCTTCTCCCTTCTTATTCTAGTTTTTGTGTGGCTCAGTATGCACCATGTTACAGTTACCCTTCTTGTCCTCCATATTTTTTAGCAAATCTAGACAATCCTCAATTACATGTTCAGGACTATAACAATATGCACATAGCACATGTGGATTAGTGTTGAATTGTGATACATGACCAATATCACTGCAATTGAAGCATGTGGGGGGTTTGTCACCTCCTCCACCATATCCTCATGCTCGGTCGTGTCCATACCCACCTCAAGTTCCTCCTTGATATCCACCTCTGTCCTCTACCTCGTGTTCACCACCCTCTTGCACTCAAAATGCATCCCGAGTGTTATCTTGAATAATTTGGAGGTAGAAACACCTGTTGATATCATGGCCAATAGACTTACATAATTCAAAGAAGGGAGTGTGATGTGTTTCTTGATAATTTTGTGAGGTGGGGTAGTGGGGTGGAACATGGCCCCACTGTCGGCATATTTTACACCATTCTGATTGTCCAAATGGAAATTGAATCAATGCGTTAGTCGCCACATAATTTGGAAGGATCATGCACTCGTCTCATTGATGCCCTTCTGAGCGGCACGTAGTGAACCACACATGTTCACACATGAATTTAGAATTTGACATATATTGGAACTATATTGGTAGGTTGGCTAGTTGCGACTGAGCTTGTGCCAACCCGATCGATGTTTCTGCACCTCTAGGTGTGGCTTCCAAGTTGATCAGGGAATCAAATTTTCCTCAAAAATTCAAAGTGCTCGGAATCGTTTCAAACCGGACGAGTGCGTAGGCCTTGTCGTTGCGAACCCAATGCAACTCGTTTCATCTCAAACAGACGTCGGGAGTGAGATATATCACAATCTGTTCGGAATGGCAAACAGGTAAAAAAGGGATGCTGACTGTACAGTCCGTACAGGCTGACGTGGCAGGGTCGTATGACCGTACGCTGATGTGGGTGATGACATGGCAGATTCTGATTGGAAGACAGTTGGCATATGAGAGTTTGACATGTGTCATTTTGGTGGCTAATGGTATGTTGACACGTGGCCCAATCCGTGCATGCCACATGTCACTTGTTGTTTGGTTTAAAAGTTTGTCATTAGCAGGAGTCGACCCTGCAACCTCCGGGCAGGGGAAACGACTTGGCAAGGAGCTGCCAACCAGTGCGCCACCGTGCCTTGCTTCTTATGTATATGAACTGAATTGTATTTCAATTTGAATGTGTAGAGTGGTTTGGGCCGCGACCGGGCCGAGGCTTAGCCCCAGCCCTTGGTCGCGCGCCATTTCACATATAACCACAACCTTATTACATAATCCACGCACACGGTTTTAAAATATGGTTCAAATGATTTGAAATGGTTAAGTTTTAGCCCGTGGCTATATGCCTAAATACATATGACCACAACTAGGAGCGCTGGGAAGTGATATGGTTGGCACGGTTAGCCCTTTTTCTTAATGCGTGTGGTCATATTATGACCCCATGTGCCCGAGAGCTAGGCAGTTAGGGGCTGGCGCACTCATAACCATCCTACAGTTTGCACCATTGGCGCAGTTGCATCTGGTGCTGGGTTTTCATGCTTTAAATTGCGTGTGTGCTATGTTCATGAAACAAAGGTGCGATTTGTAGATGTAGAGACAACAAGCTTGAAGGAGGGACTTCCAAGAAGCATAACTTCTTCATTTTTTGGCCAAACTTGGTGCCGAAAAAGCCCAGCTAGGGGTTTTTGGATGCTCTGAAGCCATTGGAGTAGTCTGTTGGTCAGTTTGAGCATTGTAAAGCACGTTTTTGAGCACTTTGAGCAATTAATAATAATGATCCATTGGAAGCTGGACCAGGAGATGTAGCCCAAGAGAGGGGTGAACTCCTTTATCAATTGTTGTGTTTATGTGCTTATGTTCATTGATTATGCTGCTGTTTATTTGTATCTTGCATGAGTAATCCTTTAATTAATGTGTCGCAAAGTTGATCCATTTTCTTTTAACACATAAAATTTACTTGCAAATAATTTCAAGATTTCAAGTCTTCTTCATTTTTAGATCAAGTTGGTATCAAAACACTAATTTTTGAAGACTTGATTATTTTGCAAGTGTTTTGTTTCTGATGCTCACAAGGTTGAAACTCACAAGAGGAGAAGGTCAACTTGTGGAGCCAAGTTCTCATCCTTCAAGGAGGAAGCATATACAATCACCACAAGTTTCAAGGAGGCATTCA
The DNA here is from genome assembly GCA_009831015.1 of Picea engelmannii. Taxonomy (NCBI): domain Eukaryota; kingdom Viridiplantae; phylum Streptophyta; class Pinopsida; order Pinales; family Pinaceae; genus Picea; species Picea engelmannii. Next base: position 1,265,981 of record ML777051.1, on the reverse strand, counting down.
CCAAGTATGGCTCATGAAGAAAGTCATGAACGTGTTCCTGCAGAAGATGAAGATCTCAGAAAGGCTATCATGGAGATGAGAGAGGTGATGAAGATCTTGATGGAAAGGAATGAATTGTTGCAAGGTGAAGGCTCCAACCCTTCAAAGCATAAGGGAAGCAGTGGTGACAAAACTCCAAACGGAAATGGAGGGAATGGTGCTTCTCCACCACCCTCTCCTCTATCTTCTTCTTCTTCTTCTACCAGTTCAAGACCTCTTTTGAATTCTCCAAAGGGACATGGTAAAACTCCTTCGCAAATTCCTTCATTAAAGCTTGATATCAAATTTGAATTGCCAATATACAATGGAGAAGTTAATGTTGAGAAGTTAGATAATTGGATACGTCAAATTGAGGTATATTGTAGAATACAAAAAATTCAAGATGATGAAACCAAAATTCAGCTTGCTTCGTTAAGATTGGATGGTGCAACACTTATTTGGTGGGAATCCAAGACTCAGGAGGACATGAAAAAGCATGGTAAAATTTTGATTTCTTGGAATGATTTTATTGTTGCAATTAAAAAACAATTTTATCTATTGGCATATAAGCAAAAGGCTACTATGGAATGGTAGAATTTTAGACAAGCTAAATGAAAGAGTGTGCAAAGCTTTACTCAAGATTTTAGGAGAAGAGCTTTGGTTTTGGGAGTAGATTTGTATTCTCAAGAAACTTTACTCAAATACATTGGAGCTTTACATAGTTATTTGAGACATACTATACTCATGTTTAATCCTTCAAATCTAGATGAAGTTTGTGTACAGGCTACTCATTTGGAAGTAAGAGGAAGGAATGACACTCATGAGGGTAACAAGAAGAAGTTCAGCCATGGAGAAAAGGGAAAGAAGAAGTTCAAGGGTAATGGCAGAAAGAATGTTGTTGTTAAGAAAGAGGGAGAAAAATTCACATGTAAACATTGTTCAAAAGATGGCCATGATGAAGACCATTGTTGGAAACTTCATCCTGAAAGAAGACCCAAAAAGTTTGGCAACAACAACAAAGGAAAGTCAAAGACTGCTGCAACCGTTTAATAGGATTTATGTTTTGATTCAGGTGATGAAACGAAGATCATAGCCATGGGTTATCAAGGTAATGGTTCTATTGCAAGCACTATTTCTTCAAGTAACAATAATGTCAATGTAACTCAACAAGAAAAAACGAGAATTGAACTTTTTCACATAAGGGTTGTTTCAAAGCATACTAAGATAGATACTCTATTTGATACTAGATCTCAAGAAAACCTTATTTCTGAAGAAACTATTAAGAAACTTAATTTGGAAACAATTCCACATCCTAAGCCATACCCTCTTGGTTGGATATGTGATAATGCTAAGTTACAAGTAACAAGAAAGTGTAAAATTAGGTTTGTTATCACTGCAAATTTCGTTGATGAGGTAGAGCTTGATGTTATTCCGTTGGATATTTGTGGTATTGTGTTGGGAAGCCCGTATTTGTACGATAGGAAAGCTATTTTTCATCGTTATGAGAATAAGTATCATTTGTTTAAAGATGGAGTTGAATACATTGTTAGATCCCACACAAAGAAGATGAATTTATCACTTATAAATGCGGGACAAATGAAGAGATTAGTTAATGCTAGTAAGAATTTTGTTCTCTTAATGGTCAAACCTAAAGATGATGTTGAAAACGAAGCATTTCAAGGTTGTGATACAAAGTTAAAATCTGATCTATTTGAAGTTGTTAATCAGTATGATGAAATGTTTAAAGAACCTAAGGGATTACCTCTGAAAAGGGGAGTCCAACATGAAATTCAATTGCAACAAGATTGTCCTCTTCCAAACATTGGTTTGTATAGAATGTCAGTTATGGAAAATGATGAGATTAAAAAACAAATTCAAGAGTTTCTCGACAAAGGGGTTATTGTACCAAGTTCATCGCCATGTGGATCTCCAATTGTGTTAGTTCCAAAGAAAGATGGTACATGGCGTATGTGTGTTGATTTTAGGGCTTTGAACAAAATTACAATTAAGAATCATTATCCTCTTTCTAGAATTGATGATTTGCTTGATCAATTAAAAGATGCCAAATATTTCACTAAGTTAGATTTGAGAAGCGGATATCATCATATCAGAATTGCTGAGGGAGACACATGGAAGACAACTTTCAAAACTAAGCAAGGTTTGTTTGAATGGATGGTGATGCCTTTTGGACTTTGCAATGCACCTGCTACTTTCATGAGAGTTATGAATGATGTCTTAAGGCCTTTTCTGGATGATTGTGTTATTGTCTACTTGAATGATATTTTGATCTTTATCAAATCTCGTGAAGAGCATGTTGAACATGTGAAACAAGTTTTGGATGTTTTGAGAAAAGAACAATTGTTTTTGAAATTGTCCAAATGTGAATTTGGCAAAACTTCACTTATTTACTTAGGGCATATTGTTGGTAGAGGTGAATTAAAAATTGATCCCTCCAAGGTCAAAGTCATTTTGGAATGGTCCAGGCCCAGCAATGTGACAGAGGTAAGAAGTTTTTTGGGAGCAGCCCAATATTGGAGGAAGTTTATCGCTAAATTTTCTTCCATTGCATCTCCATTACATGCTGTGACAAGTGTCAAGCAAGTTTTCCAATGGGGAGGCAAGCAACATAAGGCTTTTGATACTTTGAAAGAAAAGATCAGTTCAGCTCTAGTTCTTGCACTTCCAAATTTAAGACAACCTTTTGAAATCCAGACAGATGCAAGCAATTATGCAATGGGAGCAGTTTTGCTACAGTATGGTAAGCCCATTTGTTTTCATTCTGAGACATTTAATGGTGCTGTGATTAATTATCCTACTTATGATAAGGAATTGTATGCATTGGTTCAAAGTGTAAAAAAATGGAAACATTATTTGTTGGGGAAAGAAACCATTATTCACACCGATCATCAACCACTGCAATACTTACAATAAAAAACAAAGCTACAACAAGCTAGGCACTTCAGATGGATGGGTTTTCTTCAATAGTTTCATTTGGTCATTAGGTATAAGAAGGGAATTTTTAACAAATTCATTGATATGCTTTCAAGGCCTATTGTTAGTGCTTCAGTTATTCTTAAGCATAGTCCTATAATGCATGAAAGTTATGTGGAGCAATATGCTTTAGATACTGATTTCAAAGAAGTGTATGAAACTTTGTGCCACTCTAACCATGTTGAAGAATTGGATTATCATGTACATAATAATCTCTTGTATCATCTTGGCAAGTTGTGTATTCCACAGGGGGAAATAATCAACATTATAAGAGAAGCGCATTCTTCTCTTATTGCTGGTCATTTTGGTGTAGGCAAGACAGTGGCTAATTTGCAAAGATACTGCTACTGGCCTAAAATGAATGAAAGTGTTTCAAGATATGTTCGAGGATGTTCGTTGTGTTCCACAAGTAAACCTAGCAATCAAAAGTTGGGTCTGTATACTCCACTTCTAGTTCCTTCTCGACCTTGGGAAAGTATTTCCATGGATTTTGTAGGTGTTTTACCTATGTTGAGACGAAGTCATGATTATCTTTATGTTGTGGTTGATCAATTTAGAAAAATGTGTATTTTGATGCCTTGTACTAAGAAAGTAACAGCAGAACAAATGACATAGATGTTCTTTCAAAATGTTTGGGTGCATTTTGGATTGCCTAAGTCCATTATTTCTGATCGGGATTCTCAATTTGTTGGAAGTTTTTGGTTGAGTTTATGGGCACTCATGGACACCAAACTTAAAAAGAGCATAGCTTTTCATCCGCAAACAGATGGCCAGACAGAGGTGGTAAATTGAACAGTGGTGCATCTTCTTCGTGCTTATTGCAGCAAGCATCCTAAACTTTGGGATGAGCATTTACACTACATTCAGCATGCGTACAATCGAGCTAAGCACTATTCGACTCAAACGTCGCCATTTGAAGCATGTTTTGGCTATTTGCCCAAGTTTCCTTTAGATTTTATCTTTGGGAAGGATATTGTTGTCGATGGTCAATATGACATTGATATGGCGGAAAATTTCATTGAACAGATTCAGTCGATACATCAAGTGGTGCAAGAGAAGTTGGAAAAGAGTCAGGCCAAGTACAAGACGAGGCATGACAAGCATCGTGTTGATCACAGTTTCCAAGTTGGAGATGAAGTTTGGCTTTACATCAGTAAGGAGAGGCTTAAAGGAGAAGGTAAAAAGTTGAAACCGATTCGATATGGTCCTTTCAAGATTATCGACAAGATTGGTAACAATGCCTTTCGTTTAGATTTGCCTCCTTATATGCAGATGTATGGAGTTTTTAATGTTGAGAATTTGAAATTGTATGAGCCTCCGTTGATTGATGATCAAGGAGAGCATGTTCAGATTCCTTCTATAGATGATTTTTCCCCAGGGTATCTTACAGAACTGCATGAAGACACCATCCTTGACAGGAGAATGCGAACTTCAAAACGAGGAAATATGGAGTATCTTCGAGTTGGTATTAAAGGGAAAAATCCAAGAAAAGCCAAGTGGATTGAGGTTGGAAGGGTCAGGGAACTATACCCTCATCTTCACATAGACTAAAAATAGTCTTTTGGAGGTCCAAAAGCTTCCCAATGGGGAGGTGTGATCAGGGGATCAAATTTTGCTCAAAAATTCAAAGTTCTTGGAATCATTTCAAACCAGACGAGTGCGTAGGCCTCATCATTGTGAATCCAACGCAACTCGTTCTGTCTCAAACGGATGTCAGGAGCGAAATATATCGCAATCTGTTCGGAATGGCAAATAGGTAAAAAAGGGACGCTGACTGTACAGTCCGTATAGGCTGACGTGGCAGGGTTGTACGACCATATGTTGATGTGGCATGTGATGACATGGAAGATTATGATTGGCAGACAATTGGCATATGAGAGTTTGACACATGTCCTTTTGGTGGCTAATGGTATGTTGACACGTGGCCCAATCCGTGCGTGCCACATGTCACTTGTTGTTTGTTTTAAAAGCTTGTCATTAGCAGGAGTCGACCCCACGACCTCCAGGCAGGGGAAACGACTTGGCAAGGAGCTACCAACCAACGTGCCACCATGCATTGCTTATTATGTATATGACCCGAATTGTATTTCAATTTGAATGTGTAGAGTGGTTTGGGTCGCGACCGGGTTGGGGCTTAGCCCCAGCCCTTGGTCGCGCGCCATTTCACATATAACCACAACCTTATTACATAATGCACGCGCGCGGTTTTAAAATATGGTTCAAATGATTTGAAACGATTAAGTTTTAGCCTGTGGCTATATTCCTAACTACATATGACCACAACCAGGAGCGCGGGGAAGTGATACGGTTGGCACGGTTAGCCCTTTTTCTTAATGCGCGTGGTCATATTATGACCCTATGTGCCCGAGAGCTAAGCGGTTAGGGGCTGGCGTGCCCATAACCATCCTACAGTTTGCATTGTTGGCACGGTTGCGTCCAATGCTGGGTTTTCACGCTTTAAATTGCATGTGTGGTAGGTTCATGAAACAAGGGTGCGATTTGTAGATGCAGAGACAACAAGCTTGAAGGAGGGACTTCCAAGAAGCATAACTTCTTCGTTTTTTGGCCAAACGAGGTGTCGAAAAAGCCCAAATAGGGGTTTTTGGACGCTCTGAAGCCATTGGAGCAATCTGTTGGTTAGTTTGAGCATTGTAAAGAATGTTTTTGAGCACTTTGAGCAATTAATAATAATGATCCATTGGAAGCTGGACCAGGAGATGTAGCCCAAGAGAGGGGTGAACTCCTTTATCAATTGTTGTGTTTATGTGCTTATGTTCATTGATTATGCTACTGTTTATTTGTATCTTTCATGAGTAATCCTTTAATTAATGTGTCGCAAAGTTGATCCATTTTCTTTTAACACATAAAATTTACTTGCAAATAATTTCAAGATTTCAAGTCTTCTTCATTTTTAGATCACAAGTGCATCATGATTTTGACTGCTTCAGCCTGAGTCATCACCTTTTTTTGGGTGAGATAGAATCGAATATGGGGTAGCAACCCTGCAATGAACCATTCTCTATGATGTAAATCCTGGATTTGGAACATCAATATATCCAACAAGATTTTGAACCACTAGTTGTAGTCTGAGACAACCTCTCCTTCCTTCTACTTTATTTCCTTGATTTTTGTAATGCATTGGGACTCTGACTTTGGATTCTGAAATTCCCAAAGTAGATCATGTTTGATCTTAGCTATGGACCTCGCCTATCCTGCTAAACAATAGACTTATATTCCATGTACCATGTCAGGGCATGATCCCTAATTGTAGTCTCCATTTGAGCGATCTTAGTTTCCTCATCTATAACTCTCTTTTCATACCGTATTGCTTCACAGGTGAACTAGTTTTTCTCATCATCATTGTTACCCATTCTATGGAACATGAGAAATCTTAATGTACTATCTTGATTGGCCATCTTGTGACCAGGGTTAGCTCCACTCTTCGGACTGTTGTTTTCTAGATCCTTCCACACCACTATCGCTTGGGGTGAAGTATTATTGACTTCACCTTATCATTCACTCATGTCATCACTTCTTTCCTCTTATTCTCTCTCTTCAACTTCAACCTCTTCACTATCTGGCATTTTTTCTTGTTGATTAAAAATGTGAAAGGGGGGTGGGACAAAGGGGGGGTAATACCATCTTCTCCTAAAATTTCTTGTGAGGGAAGCCAAAGATCCATCTCACTATAGTCACGCAAGGCCATCCAACATGATTAGTTCATCTCCCCCACCACTGGGGGGGCCTCGATCTTCCTTCCCATACGACACATCCACATCTTGCACCTTCTCCTCCTGATCCAACTATGTACCACTACTATGCACTCTTGCCTATGGGATGATCTGTGCACTTCCGTTGTGTCAGTCATCTATTGGCCCAATGATCCAGGTGGATATGGGTGGCCACCCACCTTTTCCAACTATCTCAAAACAATTTTCTGGCAATTTATTATTTTTAACAGTTTTAACTTTCGGGGCCATTTTGAGGGCCTAAATGAAGATTTTTTGGGATAGATATTCTTAATAGTATTCAAAGGCATCATTGATCCCCCAAAATGAATCTCCTCGATGATACATTTGTAGCGGGCTATCATATGCCTAAAACGGAGATCATATTCAAAAGTTACGACCCCAGGAAGTTGATGTACTAACTTACCTAGACGGGGCCCACATGACTTTTGGCACTTCATATCCTAGTGTTAGGTTTTTGGATGTCTATATTTTTTGGATATCTAGGGTTTTTGGCATTCATGTTTATTGTAAAAAGGCCTTCAAAGCCTCATTGTAATAATCTTCTTGTAAATGAGCGCAGTCGTCACATCTCTTCTTAGAGATAAGCTGCTACCATTCCAGCAAGCTTGTTTCCGCTGCATTTTACAGTTTCAACTTATTTCCTTATGAATAGAAAACCAATTTTATTGTATCTCTATTATTTTGTGTTAAGCACTTGTTAATAATCTGTAGTCATTTTGTTCTGCTCATAAAATCCAGATCACCCGATCTACACACTACCACCTTGCATAGATTCAGTTTCTCCACTCATCACGTGACTTATATGCTTACCACTCACTAGGATGCTTAGCATACATCCACTACATCGATAGCCAAAATCCCGTCGGATTAGCACTCCATTGTACGCTGTGAAAAATTCTCTTCTTGTTAGCGTGTGACTGTGAAGAATCCTCTTCTGAGTCCATTGACACACCACAAGTTTGCACTCACACACCAGACATGTGCACTCTTTCTCTTCTCAAGGTTGTAGCATACTGCAACAGCCAAAGGGTATGTGATTCGCCACCTAATCCATGACTACCACTATTTTCACTACTAGTATCTTCGATTCCAAGCCTCTTCGCAGGTCAGATCTCACCTGTTCTCCACTCCGGCACAACATCCTCTCCCACACCATTTCTTGGTGTGATATTCCTCTTAATTTTTTCCCTGACACCTCACTTTGCACCCTCAACTAACTCTTCTCTATCCTTCCGCTCAACATCTCTCTCCGATCTCAACTCTTCTCGCATATATTTTGGCTCTTTCTCTCCTCTTCTCTTATGGTTCCATCCCAATCCTCACCTCATATCAACAACTTCTTGGATCCTCCTCACTATATCCTCAACAACTTCTTGGATCCTCCATACTATAGATCTTTTTTTTGTTCTTCCCCCACCTTTTCCAAACCCCCCCAGCACTGGGGTTTTAATTAGCCATCTTATCAAGCTCCATGTGCATCATTAATTTTTATACGAATAACATCTTAATCCAAAGGGGGATCTCTTCTAATATCCTCTTTTTGGGACCTTCTTCAAACTTTCTTTCAGCCTTGCTGAAAGAATCACTATATTCTATAGAAAATTCAACAATATAACCTTCTTTTACCCAAGAAAAATAGATTCATTGGCCCAAGTCCACTTTTTCTCCAATGCCTTCAGGCTATCAAGCTTGGCTTGATCCCATATTATTGTCTTTCATGATAACAAAGTCGAGTTAACTTATGATTTTCTTTTTAACCATTCATGTAATAAACATGGAAATTCTCTGAAAAAGAGTTCATGTAGATCAGAGTAAAGATATATACCTTTCCATTCTTTTGCATCCACCCACAATCCTTTCATCTCTTGTAGGAAAAAATCATCCTCCTTCGTTTCTATCCTGTCTTGAATCTCATCCTTAGATAGACGTCCCTAAATTTCTCTCTTCCTCCATCAATCTCAACAAGAATTCAAGTTTAGACAACAGAACCATTTGTTGGGGATAAGCTATGTAGTTTTGTTGCTTCAGTACACATGTTTGCACACACTAACTTTTGTAAAACTGAGGGGTTTAAGACCTAGGGTTCGTCTGAAGCGTTTCCAAAAAAAACACCTAAGCACTGGCATATCAATCCTCATCCAAGGTCGAGGAAGGTGTCACTTGAGATGCATAGAGGATCACAAAGATGATAAGGTCTTGTGTCAGGGATGGAGAATGAAACATAACTAATAGAACTGCAAATGGAATACATGTAGCTTATATTTGAGAATCTGACGAGGACTAAGAATTAATGAAATACATGCACAAGTGTTGCTCATTCATGATAAACACACAATATAATAGAATTGTCATAGCTTTATTATTGAACATATTCCATCATATTAGAGACATACAATGTGCTGAATAATTGAGTTTCAAGACACAATACTTCATCTCATTACTATAAAAAACCATGGGAATACAACAATATACACCTTGCGCCAAACTATAAGACTCAGATAGATACAAGACACATGAGACTTCTCCATACAACATTGTACTACAATAGGCTAACTCAGATCTTTGATACTAATTCCTTCCCCAATGCACCAACCTCTTTCCAGAGCTAAGAGCTCTCTTTTATATATCCTTTTGTCAGGGATCGTTGTCCTTCACTATTATTCTCCACTCGCTTGTATTATCTATTGACCTCGCATGATTTTGGTACCTTCCATGGCTTGACATATGTTTTATGCATCAAGGATAATCTTAAATTCCCTAGCCAACTCTTCTTCTGGTCTCGCCACGTCTTCATTTGTTGTTGGTAGTAATCATTTTGGGAGATATTTTGGTGATTCCTTTCTTTCTTCTAGTGGGATTCTTCTTGATTTTCAGTGTAATTGAAAAAACCTGAACTGAAACGCTCAACTAAAAAAAATTGGATTTGATTTCCCTTGACTGCCTTTAGACTTGGTGCATTTCTAAAAAAAACCCAATATGTTGCGCACACTATGAAATTCTTTCATGCATCTCCTTAGGCGCTCACAAAACTACTGGATGAGCTCGCACAACTTTTTTTTGTGCACACACACAAAAATAGAACCAAAACGCTGGGTGCCAATAGGAAGTCCCTTTACAAGTGATCTCCCTCACATCCCCAACACTTCATGGGTTTCTATCTTGGCCTTTTCCCAAATGAATCATCCATCCTCAATTCATTTTGGGTTGACTGTCTTTATTGGTTTTCTTGGGATTTGTTTTTGAAAAAGGATGTCTTAAAACCTTTAGTCCAATGCTCCTTTTTACCCTCCATGCTTCCCAACTTGAGTTCAAAGAACTCTTTCATATTCCTTTCATAGTAATTCTTTGGAAAACATTTCTCTTGGAAATATCCTTTGAATTGCCTCCATGAAACCTTCTTCTCATCAAGGTGTTTGGCTTGCTTAAGTTGATCCCGACACATGGATGCCTTTCCTTGCAAGTGGTAGGTTGTAATTCTAGTTTTCACCCTTGAGGGATAATCACACAGCTGTAAATATTTATTCATTTCCAACATCCATGCTTCAACCTCTTCTCCCTTTCTATGCTCACCATTAAACTTTGGTGGGTTGATTTTCCTGATTTCACCTTGCAAAATTTATAATTCGGGATTTATTCTCTTCCTCCTAACAAGAGAAACGCTCGGGCTACTCCCTGTCCCTGAAATTGCTTGATCTCTTCTAGTGGATTTCTTTGGGGAATCATGATGCCTACTGTTAGCTATGCCATTTTTTTCAGTTAGAGTTGGTCTTAGTTGAGTCAGAGTCTGTGTGTCAAAGTGTGTGAGGTCAAGTACCGAAAAGAAAACGGGTCAAAGTTAGCAAGTGGTCAATTGACCCTTGGAGTCGAGAAGGGATGTTAGAACCAAAACATGTGTAAGGGGTAGAGATCTTTTCCCAAAGAGGTGGGTCCTTCCAAAAGAGAATTTCTTATGTGCCTAAAGTCGAGGCAAGTTGTTAAATAGAATTTGCTTTGGCAGATGAAGTGACCATCATCAACTTATTATGAAGTAAGAAAGAATGAAAAATCACAACGCTTGTATCACATATGCCCTGAAGCTCTTATCAGCTATACTTCGTACACTCCGAAGTGTACCCATCGCATGGATGTACTGGGAAAATCTTCAATCTCGCTCTGAAACCTGTAGTCACCATGAATTTGGTGTCCCTCGACTCATTTCCATCTCTCGCCCGCCCGATTATAAATTATGAGAGCTCTACATGCATTATGTCCATCAGTCAAGTTTACGCATCACTTCTAATTCTTCTCTCAAGCCTAGTTCAATTGAGATTACCACCTTTTTCTCACGTAAAATCCACCTCACACAGAACCAATACGCATTGCACCATGATGACATCCCAAAACATAAGGAAAGGTGCGTAGAGTGGAAGGAATGTTGGGCTTGAGCCTCAAAGCTTAACATTGGTCAATGAAGATTTGAAGGTCAGGGCATCTTTTGATTAGGTTGAATGCATGACCTTTTGCAAAAAAATTCTAGGATTCAACATGAAACTAGCGGAGTATTTCACACTCAGGTTCGATAGGTCCCGCGCTGTAATTGCAGGTGTTGTTTTCCAAGTGACATAGGAAACTTTGTCGGTCGTGATATAGATCCATTTGATTAGTGAAAGGTGGTTTAAAGGCATGCCTTTGGATCCACGGTGTTATGAAGACTTTATCAAGCAAGACTGCTTAGGTGGGAAGGTCGAAATGAGCATTCCAAGTAGATATTTGCAGGGGCCCTTTCAGAAACTCATGGAAGTGATTAGGAAATATTTCACCTTTGAGGGAAGGTTTGATAGAATACATTCACATCACATTAGATTGTTGATTCACTTCATAGGGAGGAGACTATTAAATCTTCCCTTTTTCTTACACCAAAGACTACGAGAAATGGCAGACAATGCCTGAGCTTAAACATATCAGCCGAAGAGGAAAATATTGCATGTCTCACTGATTAAATTACTACTGGTGGAGGAGCTAAGGAGATTGGGAAATAAATGGGATTTGTTTCTACTTGCAACAGGCATCCCCAAGGATCCAAAGGGATATTCCCTCTACCCATGAGAAGGGTAACATCACACTTCGTGGAGGCTGAAGCAGGAAGGGCTGCGGAGGAAGGAAGGACATTGGAAGCCCTATCCCCCCAACATCCAATAACCCAGAGAATGGGAAGGCTAAGGGAAAACAAGGTACTCGGGGAGACCCGAGTCCCGAGCGAGCCACACGCAAAGTCAGTTGTCGAAGAGTTACTCATGTGCGTTATTTGGCTAGAACCCATCGAAGGAATAAGTCAAGAAAGCTGGGATAGAAGGAGGAGGACAGACACCGAAAGCACAGATGTTCATGAGTCATCGCATTAGCTAAAGCAAGCGCATCTCGCTATTGCTGAGCTATACCAGGAAAACAGAGAGCTGAGACAATAGTTAGTAGCAAAGACCCTCGAAGTATAAACATCACAAGGTCGCAAGGGAAACGTGACTTAGTTAAAGAGACAACTCAGGGAAGCGTAGGATATGATCATACAATTGTGTGAAACACAGATGGTATCGGAAGAAAGGAATGTGAAACACTTCATGGAATGTGAACTGGCCATGGAGAAAGTCCATGCGGCTCTGGCCAATGCATAGAAGAAGCTGAAAGGGAACGTGGTTCTGCAAAGGCAAGTGATGAATCTAAAAAGGAAAAATTGGTCTCTCAGGAGAAATCTTTGAGTATCCAAACTGCAAACAAGACCAAATGCATGATCATCCAACTCCATTTTTTGTATCCTCAGACGTGACACAGACTTGGAATCTGACAGATACCCGTGCAAAAAACATACAACGCACAGTGATGTAATCTCATCCATTGCGAAGGATAGGTGTACGTTATACGTGTGACAGTCTGAATAGAGGAATTGTTCCCTAGCTGGGATCATCATTTTGGAGGCACCTGCAATGGTCTGTAGTCACCCACCACATGCATGCAATGACAAAGGATTGCGCGATAGAGATCGAGGTCGTTACAATGTGTGGAAGGAGTATGATATTACACTTGATTGTCCAGATGCCCTGTGAAAGGAAAGCATTGACACATCATTTTCTAACGACGAGATCGTGTTGATGAACGAAACACTACGAAAAATACGAGCGACTATGATGTGGCCGATTGCAGTCAGTTCTATTTTTAGCAAAAGGCCATTCTAAGAGCCATTTGATAGAGGGTAGTCGAGACCTAGTTTCTATGGATAGTAGTTAGAGTGCAGGGTAGCCCAAGCGGCACACCCTTGTCTATATATTCCACCTTTTCAATGTAAGCCGGGTTGGTTGGAAAATAATATAGACAGTGACTATCAATTGTAGTTTTTTTATCAGATCGAAACTTAATGCAAAAGTCTTGAGTCTTTGATGAAAAGATTCTAACGATGGCAGTCTGATGTATTGTATTCTTTATTTGCATATGTGCTTTCCTGTGTTCTTTGTATTCACATATGTAATTTTTGTCTAAATATAGAATTCACCACGTAGTGCTCTAGATTTGTGCCATTTAGACAAACCGTGTTTCTTCTAAGTTAACTCCAAATTCATCCTGAGTGGTGCTCCAAGTTGCTTCATGTATTTTTCTCTCGCCACACACAATGATTTTTAACTGAGGACTATAACTCATTTATCCTTTACTCTCTCAAGTTTAGTCACTGAGTCATTTGTTTCTATCGTTTTCTTAAATAGACTTCATAGCCCAAGGTCTTGCTTTATTTCGCCAATAGAACAAGAAAATATTGTTTAAGGTGTTAAATCTAGCCCAAAGTTTAAAGTTATATCTTGTTCAGAGATGAAGTCTCCATAGAGAGCCCTCTCTAGGTTTGAAAGAATATTTTTGGGCCTCAAAGTTGGTTTGTAGTTTGCCTCTGTCATTCATTTTCACAGCTGAACAAAGTTTATAGAGTGATAACACCTACTTATACTTATTGATTTTGTGTCATTCCCATGAGCATCCCTTCTACTATGGGATTTGGATGATGCCACTTGTTTAGTACTAGATGATTTCTTAGAGCCAGAGTCCTTGTTGATGTGTCTATGCAACATATCCATAATTTGTAGCATCTCCTCCCGATATTTCATAATATTTTCATTATCTACCCTATATCTTTTCACTTCTCTCTGCAAGCTTCTCATAGTGTCATCCATCTCCACAATCTCCTCTCTGTCTCTTCTGCCATTGGAATTTGTCTTACCATTTATCATGCTGACATGTAGACTTATGACCTCCTCCTCTTAGTTGTAATATCCATGAGCATATTCCATCACTCCAGTCCTCATATATGAACCAAAATTGTTTTCTTGTACCACCAGTTCTATAAGAAATGTTCATGTAATAATTATTGTTAGAACATGCATACTATAAAACATTTCATTAATTAGATTACAGGTTATTGTTCATCTCAATGTATGAAGAACACAATGTACTAAGTCAAAATCTGTTTCGTTTGACAATTCCTTTCTTAAATATCTCTCCAACAACTATACTCTTGCCTCATTATGAGTTCTGAGTGAAAAGTTACAACCTTCTCAAGTTGCAATTTCTACTCATTGCTTTGTTTTACTACTTCAAAATCATTTTATTATTTTCTAAGAAACTGTTGTGCTCAATTCTAAATTATAGGTTGATAGATGGTTTCTCCTCCTCAATACCTTTCCATTGACTTCTCATTTTCCCAAATCTAAGCTCCAAGATGAAATTTATGGTCTGTGGAAGTTTAAATTGTTTTCTCATTTTTACCCTTTACTGCTATAGGTGTCTTCTCTTCCATCCTATACAATTTGAGGTACCTAGATTCCAAATATAGTTTCATGGTTTTCTTGTATGGTCCATAGTATTTCCATAGACTGCTTTTGTGTCCCAAAATAACTTATGAGAAAGGATTTATGCCCTTTGGAAATGAATTGATGCTCAATTTATGCCTTGTACTATTTTAGTTGTAACTTCCTGATACTAGCTCTGTTTTGTGCTCAAAATATCTTGTTGGAAAATGATTGTTGAAATCTTTCATTTTAAGTAGAAAATACTTTGTGTACCATCGGTACACACATTTCTCTCGATTTGGACTACCTGAAACTGTTGTTTAATCCCTCAAAATGCCTTCGTGAGTTGATGGCCTTCAAAAAATGCTTTTTTTGTAGAAAATCATTGGTTTACTATTTTAATAGTTCACTAATTTGACCTATTCGTGATCTTGGCAATCTGAATGACATGACATTGCATGTTTATACTAATTCCATGTATCATTCCTTGATGTGGCCATCTTAACTGATCCAAAATGGATCCAGGAAGGCCTAAACATCATAGTTCTTGGAATCAAATGAAACTAGCGCCATTGCGTCTGGCTTGTCGCACTGGTTACGACCATATAATTTTTTTTGCAAATGGACACCGTATGTGAAAGTTATCGCACTCTCATCGATTTCACAAACATACAAAAAGTCAAACTGGTTAAAGTCAATAGGTTGTACTACTAATGTTAGCAATACAATAGGAGATGTCATCATAATGACATCAATAGGACACATTGCAACACTAGGAGGTGACACATGTCACTCAGTTTTGGAATTTTTGTGTTGAGTTGGATCGGTACAAAATTGATACATGGTAGTGTACGAATGACACATGGTAGTCTGTACACAACATGGACAAATATTAGGCTGACACATGGTAGGATGGACGAAAAGTGGTTGCACAAATGCTGATGTGGTAGGGTGAGTGGGTTGTATGGATGTCGACATGGCATGGTGACTGGGTTGTACGGATGTTGATGTGGTAAGGTGACTGGGTTGTACAGATGTTGATGTGGCAACTGACTAGACAGGTAATGTGGTTGTACAATGGTGACATGGTAGATGTCTGTGCATGTTGACTAGGCACTGACTAGATCATACAATCTAATCATAGGGTCAATGATCCAATGACTAACCCCCGATCTCCGGGCACGGTCAACAGACTAACCACATGTGTTAGTCACTTGGGCGTAATTGGCGCTTATGGAAACAAATGGCAGATTTTGGTTTTAAATTTCATGCATTTGCGATTTACGGGATAGGCCCCGGTCGAAGAGGGGCTACGAACCAAGAGCCAAGCCAACAGGAGGGCGCACGAGGGTTAAGGACCAAGCCACATGGCCCTGCATGTGATCGAAAAATGGGGGGCTTGAATGAAGGGTTATCAACCAGCTCCTAGCACTTCGCCATATGGCGCATTCCATATGACCAAGATCTCAGAGAAAGGGGGTTGCCCCCTAATTTTTCCAAATATGGGTTTTTAACTATATATTAAAGATTGTTATGATTTTTAATGTTGTTTTTAATGGATTTTGCCCATTATTGGGGGATGTGGATCTTGATTTGAGGC
This sequence comes from Picea engelmannii, assembly GCA_009831015.1. NCBI lineage: Eukaryota > Viridiplantae > Streptophyta > Pinopsida > Pinales > Pinaceae > Picea > Picea engelmannii. The sequence goes on along the minus strand of ML777051.1, from coordinate 1,249,818 downwards.
CAGATCTTAGGAGGAACTTGGGAGGAGGATACCAAATCAAAATCTATGTGAACCAAAGGTTATTAGTAGGGTAGGGAGGTTCATATTAATAGAATGATGACAATTTTATGAAACTTGAAGTCATTTTTATGCAGGGAAACCATTGAGGAAGCGAACTTTGCGGGCCAATTCAGGGAGCTACGCTCAACCATTTTCAGTGTCGTCAGTTGTGTTGGATTCTTCAGGTAAAAAAAAACACAACCATACTAGTTTGTAATCCTTTTGACATTTTTCTGATGTACTTTTGAATCATTGAAGAGAAATAAGAAAGCCTCTCCCACTGAGACAAAGGCTCGGAGACGTAGGCAATCTTTCCAAACTCCATTAACAACTTTGTTGTTATGGTTTGTTGTTCTTTGTGCTTATATTCTGATATGCATTTCTTTATGTTGGATGCTATAATATCTCATTAAGTTCTTCTTCTTTCATTAATTCCTAATTGGTAATTGAAAACATGCTTAAAAGTTATCCAAGTCTTTAAAGATCAATTTAGGATCAAGTGGTATCAGAGTAGGTTGACGGTTAGTGTTGGCACAAAGGAAAAATCAGGTTTCATTGCTACAACAATGGACCAACAAAACCCTAACTACCGACCCTTTCGGAAACACCTTTGAAGCTGATGAAGTCTCACCCGAGGTAGAGGCAGAGGTGGTTGCAGGACTCTAGTGTTTGCAACCTTAGTTGGGACACAGATCTATGATTGTAACACCTTAAAATAGCACTTAGCAGTTACAGTTCGTAAATATTCATCCTTCGTTTACAACGCAGCTAAACCCTAACATCAGATCAACACAATATTCACACAGATCCAATAGATTCAAGTACTAAGCATACCAACATAGATCAGATCTAGCATTTATTCCCATTATTTAGCACTAGGCTATCATATTAGATCCTTCTAAGCATACATCAGTGCACTAAGCTTTCAATCACATAGATAAGAGAACAACCATAAAGCACATAGAAACCACCACCTAGGATATACGTGGTTCGCCCCCACCCTGGGGCTACATCCACAAACTCTTCTTCTTTATTTCTTTCTGTCAATCTTCTACATGCACAGAGCCATGATATCTTACTCTGCAGAGGACATGAGATATGCACACCTCGCTAGATCCTCCTTCCTTGAAGTACAACAAAAATCTTTCCATAGTCTCTTACAATCACTTTCACTTAGCTCTGCAAGTCTCACACAATATGCACAAAGAAATTACAGTTACCACTTGCACTTAACATCACATACTTGTCCCTCCTTTGATCACATAGATCAAACTCTAGAACTTAACACACTTATCACTTCTTACATCACCTAGCTATCTATTTATACATTACCAAATGGGCCTAAACATGGGTAAGCCCATGGGCCCACATCCCCATTCTTGTTACATAAGCCCAAAACCCAAAAAGTTACCTAAAAAGGAGTTGATATCCCATGATCTCTGCTTCAACTTGTGCTCCATCTTCGATAGCCTATCGAAGTCCCAAAAGTAGGTCAAACATGACCAAGGATCCTCAAAACTTGGTCAAGGGCCAACAGGCCCCCAACACTCACCTGTGACTCGTCCTGAGTCACTCTGGTCTGGGTAGTTGTGCTTCAAAATCCTCGAGCTTGGCTTGAGTTGCTTCGACCTGTTGTTGCACCAAGGCCTCCTACTTGACAAAGTCTTGGATGACTGCTTCGTTGACAGGTCCCTCCAAATGTTGTTCGACTGCAACGACTACTTGTTCCAACTTTGCACCTAGGCCTTCAATCTCCTCAAACAATTGGAAAGATTCATCTTGGACTGGTTGGAGCCTTTGAGTCACTTCCATGAATTTTCTCTGAATGGTGTGGACTTGTTGTTGAGCAGTGCAATGTTCTTGGGATCACTTCATTCTTTAAATTGCTGATAGGAGCTTCAACTGCGCCTGTACTGTTGCTTCTTGCTACTTTGCCTACTGAAGCTATGACTCCAGTACCTTCAACTCAGTATCTTCAGTGAGTCACTCATAATTTTTTGCATTGTGATCACTTATTTTTTTGTATTCCAGAGAAAATGCTCTGATCCTCTCGACTGTGCTCCAGGAAGTGGCTTCTCTTTGATCTCGCACGTCCTGCGGGTTACTTGGCACTGTTCATAGATCGATGTTTGTGATTCTCTATTGAAGCTGTTGGATAGCTTCCATGAGATGATTTACTTGATGTTCCACTGGGTCTTCCTCCTTTTTCTCTAAGCTTGTCACTGAGCGAAGTGATCTGTTGAATGCTTCTTTTACTCCCACCTTCTTTGCGAGAAATTGCTCTTTCTCTTGCTGAATCTGTGCTTTTTCTTCTTCAAACTTAGCTTGGAGGGCAACCTTCTCTTGTTGCGCAACTCGACATTTCTCTATGAATACTTTTTGTACTTGATTTAGGGCCTCTATGGCCTGTTTGGTTTCTTCCTACATGCAACGAAGGTGAGCTTCAGTCGTATCAACTAGTCTGTGGAGTTGGGCAGGCTCATCTCCCAACACAGATGCTTCTTATGGTGGGGGCGCAGTGGATACTGCACGACTCTATTGAAGGGCATGTTTAACCCCTCTGAGTTCAACCTCGATTCTATCATACATCTCCTCCTCCTTGGCTTCATGTTTTTGCAAGATGTCCTACGAGGCATCTACTACAGTTGTGATGATAAAGTCGAAGTCATCCACAGTGAGCACAGTCTGCATCTTAGTCAAGGTGGCTCTATATTTCTTTAGGGAAGTGGGTTTTGTGGGAGAAACCTTCCTTTTCTTCAAGGGATCAACCTCATCAGCAGGGTCCCTAGGCAGTGTTACTTTGCCTTGCTTCTGCTGGTCTTCTTTGTCATTTGTCTCTTTTACTTCGTCATCACCCCATTATCCAGGTGACATTGAAGTAGTTCCTTCTAATGCACTGCTCAATTTTTGGAACTCTTTGGTCTTCTTCATTCAGCTGGGTCCAGGACGATCTGTTGCTTCATGAGTGGTCTCAGGGCTGCCAATTAGTTCAGGGTTTGACATTTCTACAAGGTCTACGGGGATGAGGAGTTCTGCAAACTAGTCCTTGGTGATATCTTCAAGGTCCTCCTCTGTGAGCTTGTAGTACGATTGAAGATTTCATTTGTTCTCATCTATGTGCATGTTGATTTAAATGAAGTGTCAATCTGCGTGAAACTTCATGAGGGATCAGAACCGATGCAGGGTATTCGGTGTCATGAGAGGGACAACTTCGATAGCCCTCTTCAGATGGAGATAATAGGTATGAAAGACCGCGTTCAACTACCACTGTTTCCCCATATTGCTTGAGTAGCAAAGCGTGGTGAACTTCACAGCAAGTGGCTCAAATGGCTCAATGTCCGGGAAGGTCACACCTTCCGGCATTTCCCAAGTGATAAATGCGATGAGGATCGGGAGCCAACTAAAGTGGAACTCATAGCCTTGATCCTAAGCTTCGCGATAGCCTAATTCCATCTGGTTGACCAAGTACTTCACCCAATTCATCTGGAATCCTTCTACACATTTCCCAGCTAGGTTAACAACGAATCTTGTGACTTGAGTAGGTTGGTTCTTCCTCACTAGCTTCCCTGCAATCAGCTGACAGTCCAGGTGCACTGCACCATTCTGGATGGAAGATACCTTGTAGCCTCACGTTCCCTTTTCTACATCACCGTAAGTGTGCTTAATTATCTGTGCTATGGCGCAGTCATAAGTCTTCCCTGGGTAGAAGTCTTGTGAGTCAAGTCCTTGCATGCTCAATCCGGTGATCCTATGAATCAACGTTAGATCAACTATAATGTGTCTATCTATCCATAGATAGTCGCCATGGTAACACGATAGTAGGAGCTTAACACAGGCGTTAACCTCCTGGTGCCTTCCAAATTTTGGGATCTTCATCACGTTCAAGAGGGTGGACTACGTGAGGTTCATAGTCCATGAATGGGGGATTATTTTTGAGTTATTCCCCTTCATCCTGGTCAGATACTTCTAAGGAGCAAGCATGCTATAATTATTGCGGTCACCTAGGTTGAAGTCATTGAACTTCAACGTTGAGATCTTATCCTACTGCATTCTCACTGTACGTATCCCTTTGGGAGGTATGCAGTAAACATGGTGTAATCAAAGTCCCTTGGGACACTATCATGGCCCACTGCACCGGCCAGAGGCGGGATGTAGTTGGGTAAGATGGTTAGGATTAACTTCATGTTTTCTAGATCATCTATGTGCTTGGTTCTCTTCTCTGCTACTGGTCGGGATGGTATGGATTCATGAGTAATCGACAGAAAGGCCTGCACTCCTCGCGTCGATGAATATTAAATTCATATGGACATCACTCTCTTTTCCATTATATCAATTAAAACTTCCTCAAATAACTTCTCCACAACACTGAGCTCATCTGACATGCATGCTCTTGACCAGAATACTAGGGTGGATTGATGAGTGCTCAAAATCGGTGTCGATATTACTAAGCACAACGCGATAGAAATGGGTTCTCTTGTTAGCTCTGATACAATTCTCAAAAGTGTTCTTGGTGCAACAGTCGACAGACTAAGCAGAAACGATGTAACAAATCTCTTCAACAGATAAGAAGTTTTCCAACAATGCAGTTATTTCCGTTGCAGCACGGTCCCAACAGTCTGATGGTGAGCTTTCTAGTAATAATTGTTGTTCTAACCGTTCTAGAATGTCGGTCCAATGGTTATAATTATTCCAACGGTCATATCGCTTTTCCATGAAAAAGTGCCATGGGGCATTGTTTTGATAGCTTGATGAAGTTCCAATTTTGCAAATATTCCTTCCACGAAGTTCCCTCTGGGCCTTTCTGTAACTTTTTGACCTTTTCTCCCTTCTTGTTCATTTTTCTAGCCTTCTTCCTGGTGATCTTTGTCTCGGTATTCCTTTTTCCATTTTGATTCTTGTCTTCTTTTGGAATAGCAGCTTCGCGTTGTTGAAATGATTTCATAGGATTAAAGAGTAATACGACTTCTCTATCTGGGGTAGGTGCTCTACTCATCTATGAATCTTCTTGTGTTCTTTCAAATTCATGATCCAAGTTTCTAGTTCTAAGTGGCTTCACTATGTTCTCATGTTCTGCAATCAAGTGTACTATCTTCCTATTCATGGAATCTTTTAATTCATGCTTTTTTTGTTCTAGGGCCTCCTCTTCTTTTGGTCTAGTCTGATCTTTCTCGACCTAGGTTTTTCCTAATAACATAGTAAATGGATCATTGTTCTCAATGAATCTATCAACCTCAAAATATTCCTCTGTCAAAGCTCCATGAGCACTCATAGATACCTGGGTGAGTCTTCCACATAGGGTTATCATATTTCCCCTGAATAATCTTATTCCTTCCAATGAAGGAATCGTATCAGGATTTCCTAAAGCTTCCCAAGTTCTTCCTGTCATGATATTTACCCGTGTTTCCTCATCCAGAACACAGTCTATGTCGAGGTCTTCTATTCTTGCTTCTATGCATTGTTTTTCTTTGAATATATCTGATAAGTTGATATCTTTGTGATCATTTAGGGTTTCTTTCATTTGTAGTAGTACAATCTCTAATTTTGTCTGAGGTTTTTCCATGGTCTTAGTTTCGTGACCTTCCTCAAGGTTTTCCTGTCACATATTCATTCTGTCAAGCTTAGCAATCATTCTGGGGAAATATAAAACTTCATGGTCCATAACTTTACAACAAAGACAACTAGGTATTCTTCCAGGGTATTCCTTAGAAAGATGTCCTAGTCTTCTACAACTGTAACAAAGGGTTAATCCTCTTTTTTTTTTAAATGATCTTGAGCCTTTCTTGCACTGCGCACTAGGATCATAGTAGCTAACCTACAAAAAAATCTTTCTAGGAACCTTTTTTATTCATATCTGACTTCTCTTCTTAGCACAGAGATTTTAAGGTCAAGTAGAATACTGCGCACTAAGGAAACAGATCTATGCATGAATATTATTCTTCCTCAGTTCCCAACAATCTTAGTTTAAGGTCCCAGCAATGGAACCATTTGTTGGCACAGGGGCAGACCCAGGGTTCAACGCTACAACAACACACCAACAAAAACCTAACTTCTAGCCCTTTCGACAACACCTGCAAAGCAGATGAAGTCTCACCCGAGGTAGAGGCAGTGTTGGTTGCAGGAATCCAGTGTCTGCAACCTTAGCTAGGACACAGATCTGTGATTGTAACACCCTAACATATCACTTAAGAATTATAGTTCGTTAATATTCAGCCTTAGTTTATAGTACAACTAAACCCTAACAATAGATTAGTGCAGTATTCACATAGATCCAATAGATTCAAGTACTAAGAATACCAACATAGGTCAGATATAGAATTTATTCCCATTATTCAGCACTAAGATACCATATTAGATCCTTCTAAGCATACATCAGTGCACTAAGCATTCAAGCACATAGACATGGGTAAACCCATGGGCTGACATCCCCATTCCCGCTACATAATCCCAAAACCCAAAAAGTTCCCTAAAAAGATGTCGAGATCCCACGATATCTTATTCGACTTGCACTCCATCTTCAGCAGCCTATCAAAGTCCCAAAAGTAGGTTAAACATGACCAAGTACCTCAAAACTTGGTCAAGGGCCAATGGTTGGTTTTTGAGTTTGCGTGATTACCAGGGAAAAGATGATTCATGGTGAAGGTGAGCTTGTAGAAGGGGATCCATAGATTGGAATGAGAAAGAGGACTTCTCAAAGTGAGGAGATGACATCGAAATAAGGCATGTCTCAGAATGAGATAAAGTTGCAACATACTTTATTCGCCATGTCATAGATGGTAAAGGTCTTATATGAGGATTACTTGGAACGGAAGAGGCCTTTCCAAGGGGAATCTTCAAAACAAGGCAAAAGTGAAGAAGGACGGGATACTCCTAAAATTCTTCCTTCACCTCCTTCTTCTCCATCATCTTCTTCTTCAAGTACAAGTTCAAAATCCACCACAAGAAAACATTACCATAAACATAAACATGAGATGCCTTTACTTAAGTTTGATGTGAAATTTGAATTGCCCATGTATGATGGTGAAGTCAATGCTGAGAGGCTTGATAATTGGGTCAGACAGGTGGAATTTTATTGCAGTGCGAAACAAATCAAAGATGAAGCAACTCAAATCAAGTTGGCGTCGCTTCGTCTTGCAGGTACAAAACTCATCTGGTGGCAGAGTAAGTTGCAGAATGACACACAACAAGTTGGTAATGTATTTCCATCATGGAAAGATTTTGTTTTTGCACTTAGAAAGCAATTTTATCCTTTGGGTTATAAAGAGAAGGATTTAATTGAATGGAAAAGTCTTAAACTAAGAAAATGACAAACAATGAAAGAATACATAGATGAATTTTGTAAGATGGCATTAATGTTAAATATTCCATTGCATACCCAAGAAACTCTTATGAAGTATATAGGAGGTTTACCTGGACATATTTGTAACACTGTATTTATGTTAGGACCTACTAATGTCAATGAGGTTTATGTTCAAGAAACATACATTGAAGTAGGGAAAACATGAGTTGGTGTATCAGGGGAATCATCTTCAAGGAATGAGGACAAAAGAAAGGGGAATGGAAAGAAAGAAAATTCATGACAAGAAAGGAAGAGAATATCTCTTGAAAGCATTGCAAGAAAGAAGGGCACAATGATGACTATTGCTGGAAATTACATTCAGAGAAGAGACCAAAGTGGTTCGAAGAAACAAAAGGGAGGCAAACAGTTGCAATAAAAACATGACCAACAGACTTGGGATATGATTCAGGTGATGAGACTAAAATCACAACAGTTGGTTTGACAGGTAAAAATGGTGATGGATATGATTCTAGAAGTAAGTTGTTTCACATGAGGGTGATAATGAAACATACTAAGATCTATACATTGATAGATAGTGGATCTCAATATAACTTGATTTAAGAGGAAGTGGTTAAACAATTGGGATTGACAACTAAGATACATCATAAATTTTACTCACTTAAATGGATAAGAAACAATCATAAATTGCACATAACAAATAAATGCACTTTAAAGTTTGCAATTTCATCAAAGTATGTGGATGAGGTAACATGTGATGTGGTGCCACTCAATGAATGTGGAATGGTCTTAGGCAACCCTTATTTGTATGATCGCAAATAAATCTTTTACGAGGAACAAAATCAATATCACTTAACTAAAGAAGGCATTGAATATCTTGTACATGCTCATCACATAAAAGAAAACCAGTCTCTCCAACCAATGGAACAATTAAAGAAGGCAATTTATGCAAGCAACACAACTATAATTGTGCCAAGTAAAGCAATTGATATTAATCATGAACATGATATGGTTGTATAATGGAAGTTCAATCATACTTTTCTTCAAGATAAGTTAATGTCGTGCAAGCACATCAAACATATTATCTCATTTGCAGTCATATTTATGATGTTATCACTGTTAATGTTTTCAACATGGATGGTGGTGGCTTTAGTAAGATGTGAAAGAGTACAAGTGGCTAAAAATATGTTGTCAGTTGTCATGGTTGTTTTTCAATTGATTATGATGTGATAGGTGCACAGGACATAGTTTAAAGACTAAGGTCAAGTGGGGTGGCCTATCCCACACTTGATGACTGGTTAATACCCTTTTGGAGGACCAAAAGGTCTTAGTGGGGAGGCATGATCCAAAATGGATCCAAGAAGGCCTAAAAATCAAAGTTACAGGAATCAAACTAAATCAGTGTCATTGTGTTCGTCTTGTCGCGCTGATTCCGGCCATATAATTTTTTTCGCAAATGGACATTGTATGTGAAAGTTCTCGTGTTCTGATCAATTTCCCAAACAAGTAAAAAGTCAAACTGGTCAAATTCAATAGGTCGTATTGCCGACGTCAACAGTATGATAGGTGATGTCATGATGACCTCAATAGGACACATGGCATCACCAGGAGGTGACACATGTCACTCAGTTTTGACCAGTACGAAATTGACACCTGGTAATGTATGGAAGACACGTGGCAGTCTATGCGTGACGTGGCCCAATGACAGGCCTACACGTGGTAGTATGGATGACATATGGCTGTACGTATACTGATGTGGTAGGGTGACTGGGTTGTACAGATGTTGACATGGCAGTTGAATTGACAGGTAATGTGGTTGTACGATGGTGATGTGGTAGCTGACTGTGCATGTTGATTGTACGCTGACTGTGTGCTGACTATATTGTACGATGCAATCATAGGGTGACATGTGGCCCAATCATAGGGTGCCACGTGGCACCCAAAAATTTTCCAATGCTAGCTAAGGTAAAAAAAAATTGGGCGACTCTTTCGGGATTGAATCCCTGACCTTCGGGCATGGTCAACAGACCAACCACATGTGCTAGCCACTTGGGCATAATTGGCATTTGTGCAAACAAATGGAAGATTTTAGTTTTAAAGTTGGTGCGTTGGTAGTTTAGGGGATAGGCCCCAGTTAGCTGGGGGCTAGTCTGCGACCAGGGGGCTACGAACCAGGAGCCAAGCCAGCAGGAGGGCGTGCAAGGGTTAAGGACTATGCCACATGGCCCTATATGCGACCTAAGTTTGGGGGGATTGAACGGACGGTTAGGGGCCAACACCTAGTGCTTAGCCATATGGCGTGTTCCATATGCCCAGGAGCTCGAAGAAAGGGAGTTGCGCCTTGATTTTTTCCAAATATGGGTTTTTAACTATATATTAAATATTTTTATGATTTTTAATGGATTTTGCCCATTATTGGGGGATTTGGAGTCCGATTTGAGGCCAGATATTGGGAGGAAGTTAGGAGGAGGATACCAACTCAAAATCTATATAAACCATAGGTTCTTAGCAGCATAGGGAGGTTCAGATTGGCTGAATGATAACGATCTTATGAATCTTGAAGCCATTTTTATGTAGGGAAACCATTGAGGAAGCAAAATTTGCAGGCCAATTCCGATAGCAGAAAAAAACCAGACCAATTTGTAATCCTTTTGACACTTTTTTGGTTTACTTTTGAAGCATTGAAAAGAAATAAGAAAGCCTCACCCACTAAGACAAAGGCCCGGAGATGTAGGCAATCTTGTCGAACTTTGTTAACAACTTGGTTGTTATGGTTTGTTGTTCTTTGTGCTTATATTATGATCTCCTTTTCTTTATGTTGGCTGCTATAATATCTCATTAAGTTCTTCTTCTTTCATTAATTCCTAATTGGTAATTGAGCACATGCTTAAAACTTAGCCAAGTATTTAAATATCCATTTCGGATCATCAACATCCATCGTTTTCTTCCATTGGCCATCATCCAAACCTCTCGCAAGCCTATCAGTCTCTCCTTTGCAGAAATTTCTTGTCAGGATACTAAAAGAAAATAATTAATATTTACAAAACCCACAATCCTACTGTGCTTTTCTTCACAGACTGCCAAAAGAACATAGTCAAGACCTTCCTACAACCCTATTAGGATTTTTCTCGTGAACATTTTCCCACAAGCTTTCAAAAGCACATAGTTAGGATTTTCTCGCAACCCACAATCCTATTGGGAAGATCTTCACAGAAAATTTCCCTTAGGCTATCAAAAGCACATAGTCAGGACCTTCCCATGACCCATAAGTCATGATCCTATCATATTCTTTCTCGTCATATTTTCCCATCGGGTTGATGACTTAACCTTGCCTTGTGATTTTCCCGTATCTCGCAACCCGTAAGCCTACCAATAAAATCTCCATGGACTATTCCCTATGGGATTTCATGTTACTTGTCATCAATACTTTCTTGTAGACCACGGCCCGCAATCCTATCAGGATTTTACCTTCACAAACATTTTTCCCCATAGTCTTTTCTTTGGCAGACTTTTTCCCACAACTTTTCTCCCACAACCTTTTTCCCACATAGTATTTCTCCTAGAAGACTGTAGACTTAGTATTTTTTGTCCCAAGCCCATATTCGATCTAGACAGTCGATCTAGAAGATCGAAGTGATCTCAGTCATCGTTTCACTAAACTATGTACCACAACCCCTGCCTTTTGCTACTGTGGACCCTGTCAATCCACATCATGGTACGATCCACATCAACATTGTATGGAATTTTTCCAAAAATTCCAAAAATTATACATTTTTTATTTATTTTTTATAATTTCCATGAAATTTTCCTTTGGTGAACTTGGAAGTTTTGACTCATTTTACAGTTAATCTCAATTATCAATTCCTAATGTCCAAAATATCTAAGCCATCAATCTTCCAACTCTTCATTCACCATTTAAATGTGAAGTTGATCTCTCGGGACAACATTAACTTTGCAACCTACAAATCGACATAATTAATCCTTTCTTCGACTGTTTTGAGGTAAATTAACTCAAATACACTCATAAATTTGGGGATTTCACTCTGTTTTCACCATTTTCCCCAAATCCATCATAGGTAAAAGTATGTAACAACGAATTTATTACAAATTCACATTGGTCCCAATCCATACAAGTGTGGTGTTGAATCTTGATCTCTGAGACAAATATGTAATGTTTCCTATCTTGACTAAGGTTTATTACATGTACAATACACATAAAAATATAATTTTCTGTTAAAATATCCTATAGCTTACCAGCTACAGGGAAACACATAGATTTAACCACTTGATGATACCGTTATTTAAATTTAGCCACAACATGCTAACTAACATGAATGTGGCTAAAAATTTATCGCAACAACATATAATTCATTTTCATACATAGTTAAACTCAGAAAATAACTCAGAAAATAGATAAAACACTTATCTTTCTAAACATTTGTGCAACTAGCTGCTTGGGACGAACATTCCACCCAACCATAGACTTGTTGTTCTAGATCTTATCATTAAGTCACCTCTGAGTTGGGGATAGGAATACACAAAATAATCCCACAGCCCACATGCATTATTCTATAGCTATCTCAAATTTACTCTAGCTATGTTCATCTTGACCTACCCAACCCAAGGAATGTACTCCTTCACTACTCATAGTCCCTAGGGTGTCCCTTTCATTTATCAGGGTCTCTTTGTCATAGGTAATAAATAATATCACCACCGGGAACTCAAGGGAATTCACTGCTAGGAAAACTACCAGGAAACAAAACAGTAGAAATCTTGTTGTTGCGGTGCAACTCTCACAAGAGTTCACTCTCCAGGTCTATCAACCTAGTTCTTTTACAAGACTGACAACTTGCTTCTTCAATCTTCAGCTCCAAAAACCTTCCAGAAATTTCCCTCCATTGTTTCTGCAGCTCCAGTGAACTCTCCTCTATTGTTTTTTGTCTTTTTCCATGAAAAAGCATGACTGTCTAAAACTACCCTTTTGGCCATACAAATTTCCTCTCCTTTTGTTATTTTCTTGACTTACACTCTTCCCCAAACTTATTATACTCAGGCCCATGCTCCCAATAACTATGGGATGTGACTCCTCACACCCACCCTCTTACAAACATTCAATTATTAGCTTTGGAAACACTCAACAACAAAATAGAAGGTTCACTCACAACATTAAAATCAAGAAAAAGGATCTGGGAACTAAACTCATGGATACAACCCCCTTTCTAGACCCCTCCATTCATGTGGATTAATCAGCCCCCATATGTGTCCATGTCCCCTAGTAGTTGGCATCACATTTTATTTATTAAAATTTAGAAATACAATTCGCATATGCATTGTTTGGCCAAAGCCATACATTATATCTACATTATGCATTAATTAAACTCGAGATTATAGTGGGGATGATACATTGTAAAATAAAATAAGTTTTCATGCATGGTGTTGTAACTTGGTATTATAATTATATTGAACGAGGTTTAATTCTCTAATTCCCTTTATATCTTCAATTTCCCATATTTAAAGGGGGGTATTTAAAAATCTAATGAAAAAAGAGATTAAATTAATCCCTTTGTGACTGGGAGTGAAGTCCAAAAGCATAAAACATAAAAGTGCGAGTGTTAAATCATAAAAATTATAGCACCTATATCCAACGATTGATATGAAATGTAATCAATAGATGTGATAACTCTCAGGAATTAAATTTGAACGATTATTAATGGAGTTAAAAATCCCAATACCACCAAACCACTTAAAGTGTGCATGGAATCATATGATTGTTGTCGAGAAAAAAGGTAAATATCCAAAAACTATTTATTAACACTTAGATACCACTAGTGGTTCGATATCACATCACTTCCCACCACTATATTCCAATAGTTGTAAACTTTAAATACGCCAGTACACATCAAACTCTAATCAAATTATCTTTTGGCACATGGATTTCTAGATCATGATTTAATTATATTCTTTAATATATACTCGTAGTTGAAAATTTTGTAATAAGATCCAACTTCTCTTCAAGGGAAAAATACCCTGATATTGAATGTGTTATTAATGACAAAGAGAATTGCAGAGTATAGGCAGTGCAATTGGAAGATTCTCAAATTCTGAAGGTACTTTCAATCATCTTTATTTATTTTTTAAAGAAAATTGAAATAGAAAAATAGGGTGAAATCAAGATAGGGAGTTAAAATATAAAATATGGCACCCGAAAAACTATTGAAAGATGTTCAACAACCCAATTTAGAAAATCCTTCATTCAAACATTTTATTGACAAAGATAGGGATGTAGTTGAAACTTCTTTAGCTGATAAAACCTACATGGAACTTCATAGGCATGCCCTATTACATTTTTAGTGAAATACATATGAGCTCCAAATCTGGGAATCTGGTCTTGCACAGGTTATCATACCATGTACTTTTTGTTTCCAAAAATTTGTTAAGATATGTGCGCTAAGTGTTATGATTCTCAAAGTTGAGTCGTAAAAGACAAAAATGGACAGTATGAATTCTTTTCTATTTCTCAGACATCTTTTTATGAGATGCTATCATTACCAGCAAGTCAAGATAAAATTGATGAAGAATAAATGGAAAATTTATTTAATTCATTTCAAATAGAACATAAGAAATCTTTTCTTATAGGGTTATTACCAGAAAATAAAGATATGATAGACCTGGAGTTTCCATTAGATACTTCCTTATTCAAAGGATGAGTGAAAGATATAATCTCAATGGTGTGCATATTGTTGGGATTTGAAAATGACAGTCTTGTAGATGAAAAAATACTAGGGTTTGTGTATAAGTTAACATAGTATGTGAGGTTCAATTATGTTGTTTTTTATCTGATATTGTTCATGAGTAGTTGATTCAATTTGAAAAAATGAAAAGTTCCAGGTATCGATCATACTTAGTTTATCTTCTTCTTCATTACCAATCAACTTTCTTCCGACACTTGATGTTATAAAAGAAGGAGAAAGAAGGAAGGCCACTTCTAGTATTTGCATGGACTCATATTTTAAACTGTGAAAGTATTAAAAATGGATTTAAAAGATTTTTTGATGATTTTGTGTTAGCAGTCTACACTATGTTCTTCAATGAAGTACTTCCTAGACTTCCTCTTGAATGTAAGCATCATTTACATATTAGTGATCAAGTGAGGTTTGATGATTGTTATATTTCAAAAGATTATATGGTGTTAAGGATTTATGGTTCATAATTGAAGCCTTATAATCTTCCAGTCTATCTAACTCCAAGAATTTTTTCTTTAGAATACATTAGGCAAAGAAGATGATTATGTTCATTTTGTTTCAAAGAAAAAGAAAACATCCCTTACACTACCAGCAAAGATTGCAACATTTATTGTTAAAATAAGAATTTTTTTTACCATTGTGGAAAATAAGATGAACTATTTTTTATTTGAAGAAGATATATCTTGTTCATATGATAATATTAAAGTGATTTATAACATGAGAATTTCAATTGGACTAGTAGCATATACTCACCAGGTTGATGTAGAAAAACAAATATTAGCTAATTAAGATTCTTGGATAGAGGTACAAAAAGTCATGCAGGAGAAACAATCAACAGTAGAAAAGAAAGGAAATAACATAGAGATAGATATCACAATGTCTGTTGGGCGCAAGCCAGCTCGGAGGGAAAGGCATGACGTGGGAGGTGAATGCGCATGCAGAAGGATCAACACATGTAAAATAGATGTGCATGCAGAAAAGGAAGTCATGTGAGGCACACATGAAAGAATACCTAGACAAGATAAGGTTAGGGTTTTGGTAAGAGAATGTAATGGCTGGTAAGCCAGAGATATGTATAAATAAGCACCTAGGAGTTCTAGGTAAGGGCTTTTTTTGGGTTTTCTTGGTTAGGTTGTTTCGTGGTTGGTTGAAGGCTAGCATGTTCAACCATCATTAGTAGTTTTTATTGCTTAATGCAACTGTAAGTCTGATCTAGTGGTGTAAGTTATTGAGCTAGGGAGAGAGATTAAGGTAGATCTTGCAGGTTATATCACAGGCTGAGGAGCCTGGTGTGGTCTAGTCCACCTCATTGTAAGATCTTGACTTGTTTTGAGAAAGAGTTGTAATGCGCATGGCACTATAGGTTGAATCAAAGATAATGAAAGAGCAGAATAGCCAAATCTTTGTGGACGTAGCCCAGGAGGGGTGAACCATGATAGACATCCATTGTGTGACTGAATTTTATGTATCTTCTTTTACATTGATGATTAGATGTTAGATAATGAAGAAAGGAACTAGTTAGATCTGATATGTTACATGCACAAGTAAGAATGATTGTGTGATAAATCTATATGTATGAAATAATGAATGATAAAAGGTCACCGAGGATTAATTGCAGATCCCCATTCATTCCTAGGCTACAAGCATCTGAGCATTGCAGCCACCCATAGAAATATCTTGGGTGAGACTATGTAGTACATCTTGTGCGTTGCATTGCCTTCTAGTTTACCAAGAGGTCCGATAATTTTAGAGGGATTTTGTTGGAAGGTTGTTCAAATCTTAACCTGTGTCAACTTATGATATTAAAGTAAGATCAAAGAAGATAAAGTAATAACCAACAAATGGTTTTGTTTCCAGGACTACATGCAAAACATTGATAGCACAAACACCATTCAGGTTGGTGTATGGACAAGAAGTAGTGGTGACATTAGAATTTTTTGTACCTAGTCTGTGCGTAGCAACAATCACTAACATGACACAACAAGGCGCAGTACAAGAAAGGCTAAGTCAGCTAATGGTGATGGAAGAAGATAGGATTCTAGTAGGATTTCACCAAGAAGTACAGAAAGCAAGGGACAAAGCTTGGCATGACAGACATAAAAAAAGGAAGAGTTTCACAAAAGGAGACCTAGTCTTGGTATATGACAATAAATTTCTTCAGCACCTAGGAAAATTTAGAATGCATTGTTTGGGACCATACGAAGTGAAGACTGTCATAGATGGGGGACTTGTACAATTGAAAGACTTAGGAGGTACAGAGATCAGAGGAATGATCAATGGGAGTCGAATGAATATGTATAGGGACAATCGACCTCCTAGTACTTAGGAAGTTATCGCGCAGTAAAAAAAAGTCCATAAAAGTAAAAAGGATAAAAATAAGAATAATTCAGCGCACATGGAGAGCCTAGAAAGAACATGACTGGGAAGACAGAACGGGGAACTTCAAGAAAAACAAGGTTTGAAAAACACGACACATAGAAGAACAATTAACAGGTAAAAAGGTATCGTGCACAAGAAACATAATAAAAAGGGGGAAAAGTGACAAGTATTAGTGCAACACAGCTGTCATTTCCCTGACACGCTATAAAGTTGGAAAGAGGGGGGAAAACCGAACCATTTTGATTTTGGCTAAGGAGAAAAAAGCTGAGTCAAGTGGAAGAACGATAGAGTGTGGAATTACGCTACCACCCAGCAAATTGAGAGCTTGTCATTTGAATTTAACCACCTTGTCACCACCGCGGGTTGGAGCACCAAGCATAACTAGATGAAGCACCCGGAGTACTACACAGGGACCACAAGGCAGACATAGGGAGATGCAAAAAATGGTGGATGTGGATGAAATCCACAAACCAAAATACGATCAAACCACATTACATGTGGAGGAGGAGAAATAACCCACACAGGAGCCCGAACAACTAGTAGAGGATGTCGAGAAGACATAATCCAACACGCCTTGGGGAAAAGGGCCATAAGAAGCAGAATTGGCCATGGAATCCACATAGCAGGGCCTAGAGCCAGAACCAGAGTAGGAAAATGAGAAAGAGTGGGGAGTACCATCCCCATAAGGGAAAAATAAGCTGAAACAAGAAACCAATATGTAGGGTGTGCAACACACTCAGGCAGAGCTAAGTATACTAATACCGAAAATTCCCAATGAATTAAAAACCGGGGATAAAATGTTAAGAGGAGTCAATGACCTTAAATACTTTGACCACGATGTTTCGAATGCCACAAAGTTCCCAGATTTGGCAGCGCAGAGCTATCTAGAGAGTATGGGGGAGGGCCCATCAGGCGTGCCACTATTGGAGCCTGAACAATGGATCCTAGGTCTATACAACAAAGGTATCATGAACCTCTTAGACATACCGCACTTCGGGCGTGGGAAATACATAAATGCATGTGTTAAATAGTTGTTAGCAAGGGTGCACAAAGGCATCCTATGGGTGGACAGGCCAGTACTGATCAATGTTGACCTCATCATAGAGATTACAAGGATACCCACAGATGGGGAGAAGTCAAAGAAATAGATAGAAGACAAGACTCAGGAAAAGGCCATCTCCGATGAGTTTAAATATAAGTATGGCGCAAAGAGGGGGAACAAAGGAATCAGGATCAATGACATCAATTATCTTGCAACTTGGTTTGCAGCCAGATTTATTGGTTGCAAATTAATGTGCAAGTAATGAAAAGAAGAAGTGCCCTCAAGAGTAGCAGTAGTTGTGGCATAGTGCACAAAGGGGAGTTCGATGAGCTGGGCCCCGTACCTACTCAACTCATTCATAGAAGACTGTAAGGATGTGTAAGACTAGGGATTTGAGTTCCACTATTTGTGGTTACTCATCCTCGTTACACTTATGGGGTGGCAGGAACCAACACATACGATGTTCTTGACAAGGACAGGAAAATGTGGGGCAACGCGCTACACATTGCTGTGAAGCACCATAGATCCCAAGGTAAAGAAAACAAACAATGACATGTTCATGCAGTACTTAACAAAGATTAAGAACAACATGGCAGATACATGGAGGATCTCACTAGAAATTGTCCAAGACTATGGACAGATAACAGATTTCTATGCATCACGTCACAACATGTGGCTATAGGCAAAGAAGGACCCAACTAAGGAGTGATTTCAACTAAAGTACTACATGACGATACAGAACATCCACATGGAGGTCCAAGAGTGGCCTTAGGAGTGGAAAGTACCAGAGATCCTAAGTGAAACACCACAAGTACAAGTCCAGACACAGGGTAGCACAGTCCCTGCGCAATAGATATGTAGGAATGGCACTAGCCAGAAAATAAAACAACAATAAGTATAGTGGGGGGAAACAACTCCATTCAAAATAAGACTAGGACAAAAAATAAGTAACAATAGGGTCTTACACAGGGTCCACAGGCTACATAGTAGGCATCAGGAGGACCGACATGACAGGTGAGTGCAAAGGAAGTGCAGAAAGAGGCACAAGATGTAACCATGGATGAAGAAGTTGAGTAGTACATTGGCATGGATACACAGATGCCCAAAGAATCTGAACATACAAACACCCAAAGAAAGAGAAAAGTGGAGAAAGTAAGTGGCACCAAGAAGAAAGCGAAGGCCCACATGAAACAAATGGAAACGTCATTGACAATAGATGACATAGACCTGATAACCATGATAGTAGAATATCGATTGTTAGAAGTATGAGAAAATGAGGAAAACCATCGATATTCAATTTTGGAATAGGTACAGGGGGTAAAAGCAATGCTAGAACAGTTGAGGATCAAGGTGGAGTAACAACAAAAGGGAAAATCGGCTCCAGTAAGAGAAGGAGCACCTGTCGAGGAAACATTACAAATCACTATACAAGGAAGTGATAACTTTATCTTAACACCATATATGTTGTTCATCGATGAGGAAACGACATAGAAGCTCGTGAAGGATATTGAAATGTTAGACTTGGCGATGCCCAAGATACCAACAAAGTCGCTATATAAGTTACAATTTAGCGTCACGCAGGAGATTCAATCCAGAGAAAGGTCTGACATGATGAATCTACATATATCACAGGAAGAAAATATGGTACTAAAGGAAGCCATCATCCAGGAAGGGAAGAGGAAAGAGATAGCACAAAAAAAAGTGGACCAGATGGAGACCCCGATAGATGCAGTATTTCAAGATATCTCAGATGACACGGTATTTGAGGAAACATATTTGGAGGAGAAGATAAAAAGATAACATAAACTCTAATAATATATAAGGAACATATCAAAGAACTAGAGGAGTGTGTGGTACCTCTGACTCCCCCAGTAGTCTGAGCGCAAAGAGAGCAAGACGCGACAATCGCTACAGAAAACATCGCGCAAAATATACATAGGGTGGAAAAACTGTTGGAGAAGAGAGGCCAGTTATGGACCCATCTATAATAAGATGGGAGCCTACAAGAACTACAAGTAAAGGAGGATAAATTGCACGCAACAATGGCAGATGTCAAGAAGAAACATAGGACAATGTCCCTTCCAGAGAAGATTAAGATCGCCCCAAAAATGAAGAACCTTCAACAGAAGAAAAAGCGGTACATGCACAAAAAATCGCACGACAAGATCAATTGGAGCCCCTACAGGAAAAAGAAGAACATTTGGTCATGGAAATAGAGGCAATGAAACCAGGCCTCAAATATATAGGCTTGGAGGGGGGCGAGATCTTAAGACCTCCAGACACTGAGCAGGTGGTCAAAGTCATGACAACAAGAGTAGTCAGGCTCAGGAGCAGTGCCAACATATAGTAGACATGTACAAAGCACTAACACAAGGAGTGGAAGACATGAAAGTTAGATAGTGACTTAGGATGAGTCATGATGTCAGTGTTGGGGGTTTGTTGGGCGCAATCTAGCTTGGAGGGCAAGGCACGATGAGGGAGCTGAATGCGCATGCAGAAGGATCATCACGTGTAAAACAAAGACGCATGCAGAAGAGGAAGGCATGCGAGGCACACATGCAAGAAGACCTAGCCAGGATAGGGTTATGGTTTTGGTAAGAGAATGTAATGGTTGGCAAGCCATAGATATGTATAAATAAGCACCTAGGAGGTCTAGGTAAGGGTTTTTTTGGGTTTTCTTGGTTAGGTTGGTTCAGGGTTGGTTGAAGGCTAGTGTGTTCAACCATTGTTAGTAGTTATTATTGCTTAATGTGACTATAAGTCCGATCTAATGTTGTAAGATGTTGATCTAAGGAGAGGTATGGAGGTAGATCTTCAGGGTTATATCGCAGGTTGAGGAGCCTGGTGCGGTCTAGTCCACCTCATTATAAGATCTTGACCTATTTTGAGTAAGAGTTGTAATTCGCGTGGTGCTATAGGTTGAATCAAAGATAATTAAAGAGTAGAATAGCCAATTATTTGTGGATGTAGCCCATGAGGGGTGAACCATGATAGACCTGGATTATGTGACTGAATGTTATGTATCTTCTTTTACATTGATGATTAGATGTTAGATAATGAAGAAAGGAATTAGTTAGATTTGATATGTTACATGCACAAGTAAGAATGATTGTGTAATGAATCTAGATGTATGAAATAGTGAATGATAAAAGGTCACCGAGGATTAATCGAAGATCCCCATTCATTCCCAAGCTGCAAGCATCTGAGCATTGTATCCACCCATAGAACTATCTTGGATGGGACTGCGCAGTACATCTTGTGTGTTGCGTTGCCTTCTGGTTTACTAGAAGGGTCAATAGTTTTAGAGGGATTTTGTAGGAAGCTGGTTCAAATATGAACCTGTTTCAACTTATGATATTAAAGTAAGATTGGAGAAGATAAAGTAATAACCAACAATGTCTATTCCCAAAAAGGAAGATGTTCAAAGAAATAGAGTAGATGAATCCATGGAAGAAGATACACTAGAAGATCCTTCAACTAAGAAGCAAAAAATATATCTTGAAGCTAGAAAAGAAATCAAAAAATTAAAATAGATTGAAAAATATATTGTTATAATTACTCACATTTCATCTTCTCATGATTCTAAAAGTAATGAAGCATCAAAACAAATTACAATCTCTACGAAGGAGATTGATATTTTTGTAGAAATCAAGATGGACAATTTTGTTTCCAAACAAACTAAGCATAGTTTATACTCTTAGATGGTTGATGAAGGTTCTTCTTCCTATATATTGCTATCCTTGATTGAGTACGATACAGGTATAATCAAGATTTTCATTTTTCAACCCAAAGTTGATAAGCTTGAAGGAGATCTTATGCCAAATGAATATTACACAACAAAGTTCACCTTTGATCTAAATATCATGCCACCTGAATATAATATTGAGTGGCATAAGAAAACATGAAATATGGTTGCTAAATATTTGATTCAAACATCTATAAACGTTAGGAAGTTGAAGATACAAATTGGTAAATTAGAAAATATGTTATAGGTTTAAAGGGAAACCAACAAGGCATGATCAGTTGTAGTAAATGATATAGAGAAAAAACTAATCCGTCTGGGGACAACAACAAAAAATAAGTCTAGCATAGCCTCAATGATCAAACAAAAAGATAAAGAAATTCAGAACCTTAGAGGAAATATGAATATGCATGCCACTATCCATAGACAGACCAGGGAAATAATGGAGTTGGAACAGGAAAAAGATAAATTGAAATATCAAATTAAAAGTCTTAGAGAACAAAATGCAAGACTGTAAGAAAACATTGAAAATTTTAAAGAATAAAAGTAGCAACATTATCAATTAAGCTAGCTAAAAATGTAACTATTCTTGATGTTGGGGAAATCTCAACAACTTCAGACTAAGGATAAATTATTCAACTAAGGAATGAATTATCAACAGTTTGAGAAAAGGCTTCAGATAATGGAAACTGGATATCATGATAAAATTTCAAAAAAGGCTGATGTAAAAGAACAATTAGGCAAAATAAATAAATTAGTAAAACAACTTTATGCTCATATAGCACATAAGGATACTAAATTATCTTAAAATTGAAGGAAAATTATTGAATTTGAAGGCTAGAAAAAGAATTATGATTATAAAATTTCTACAAGAAAGTATCTAATTAGGGTCAAACATTGTATATGGGATCAAATAAAATCAGTCATGCAACAACAAAGAACTCATTTTGATGTTCTACAAGAAACAAAGAACTTAGAAATAAATATGTTCTAAAGGTGAAGAGAGCTTGGGAAAAGTTAGGAAATAAGATACAAATTGCTAGTGATGTCATAAAAACTGTAAATCATCTAAGTAGTATAGATCTCTAGGTTTTGGAAATAAAGGATAGAATATCATTTATAATGAATGTCAGTACATTAAGTTTCAAGAACAATTTGATTAAGACAACTCAAAGAAAATGTCAAGCAATTTTTCATTTTGGATAGCAATTCAGAACCAAATCTCATGAGGCCTTCCAACTTAGGTTACCAGTTCCTTGGAATAATCAGGGGTGGTTTTATACTGTTGAAATATATGAAGAGAAAATCAAAAAATGGATAACAAAACATGAGCAATTTGAAGATGTAACATGTCATATTCGAGGGACACTTATATTTCAATAGTTATCTAATGAATTTAAATTTCTTATCACACTTAAAAAATCCAAAGGAATTTACCCCCTACATGCTATGATATATATACTAAATTGGATA
This sequence comes from Picea engelmannii, assembly GCA_009831015.1. NCBI lineage: Eukaryota > Viridiplantae > Streptophyta > Pinopsida > Pinales > Pinaceae > Picea > Picea engelmannii. The sequence continues at coordinate 1,227,106 of ML777051.1, read as the reverse complement.
GCATGTAGCATAATGTTAAGTTATAAAATTTCAGAGGGAGATGATTGGCAAAGAATAGAAAGACTAAGGAATAAAACTCCAATGTTAAGCTCTGTTGCCACATCATCTTCAACGTCATCATCAATTACCACGACAACATTTAATAATAGTACCCATGTCAGTCCCATATTCCATGTCAGTAGATGTGAATAAGAAACGAAAGAAAAGGAACGCATGAGTAAAGATAGTCTGAATTGGTTATATCTAATTTTAGAAACAATTAATCAATAATGGTTAAAGAAGAATATATAATCAAATGAAGAAGAAAGTAGAGGTATCGTTCAAAGGATGCATGAACCTTCTTCATACAATCTTTCCTATCACTTTTTATATTTCAGTATTAGTTTAATTAACTTTGTTACTTCATGGAGGATTCATCCCCTATTTGACCAGCTCATTGTTAACTTATCTTTATTTTTCTTTCTTTAAAGTTCAATCTTTTCATGTCAAAAGTCTTTTCTGGAACTTTCTTGTAAGAAAACCTATTCTATAATTATACAAAGTTTGGATATGGAAACATTTTATTGTGGTTTCACTTGATGATTATACAAATGCAATTGTTTTCAATATATATTGATGTGTTAAATCATTAAACTTATATCCACAATATCTATTATAGTTTCAATCCTGAAGAAAAAATATGTGGAATTAGCCAAGCTCATACCTTGTTATCATGTATACCATTAATTATCATTCCAACATTCTGATCTTATCCTTATCAACCTAATTCATTATTAAACCATATTAATTATGATTTAGTGAAAGTACTATTATTTTTTATTTGCAAATAGTTGATAGTTGTTACATATTAATATGTTTATCAATTCATTATCCAATGATATAATGGAACAAATGGCGACGAAAATCGATCGGAGATGTATAAATGATTATCAATGGAGGATTGAGGGTTTTTTGACCAATTCTTCGAGTATGCATCTATTTCTGATTCCGAGAAAGATCTGTCTTTCACGTTCAAGGATATGAAGATCAATTTTTTTGAAGGATCCGGCCAACAACCAGATCATGTAGCGATAATGAATGCAGATAGGGAGTACTCGACCATACTCAAAGCTAATCGATTACAAATACCTATCGTATCTTTGGTGGATTCGAATATCCCATTGGGATTATATAGAGGAATAACTTATCCCATTCCAGCGAAAGAATTCTATTTTTTTCTTTGATGAAAATATGGTTTAGCTGAGCTTTTTTAGTAGAGGTATGTCTTTAGACAAAGTATGCACATATGAAAGGTGTTCATACGAAGATAAATGAACATGTATGTTAATCCATTGTATAAGATGGATAATGGCACCATAAATTCATTCGACCTCTATTTAATGACTCTTGTTTTTTATCTTTAACATTCATTTTAATATCTCATGCTTCTTATATTATAAGTTAACATTTTAATATGTCATGCTTCTTGTATTTTGGCAGCGTGATCGTGGAAAGGAACCAACCTCGGAGCAGGTAAATGACTAACAATATCCATATCCATTTAAAGTGATTTCTATTATTATTTTAATAATTGAATTAACATGTTTTTTTGTCGATATATGTAGTTGTCCACACTTGATGTTGACAATATGGGTGACAGTGATGAATTTTTTGAATCCATCAACCTGATGAAGACAATTAAAAAATATCTGAGAAAGGAAAACAAGCAACTTATTGTATTGGCTAGGTGTGAACCAATGGATGAGAATAAATAAAGGTGCAGAGTTTTGATGGAATATATACAATGATATGAGGTAAGTGCCATATCTAAAAAAAGGTTATTTATCACATATATTCATTTATGAATTCTAGCTTGCTATTTTTATACAATATGAACAATTCCTTTTTCTTTCTATAGGATTTTTTGGAGCTGCTCATGAACCTACTTGTGAGGTTGGTTTTGGTAGCAGCGATGCATCAACGACATAGTTTCCTAGTATGACTAGCCATATACCCATGAGTTTATTTTCCTCTCTACTTGTGGCTGAAATCCCTATGACTCAGATGACTACCCCTTCTGGGGCCCATGACACACCCTCCAAGTGCACACCATACCATGCACATGATGGTGGAGATGACCCAATTGGTGATTCTAGAAATTCCTTTCATGGATCGACACATGTTACCCGCAAGGGAACAATGTTAGTTACCTTTTTGGTGGATGAGAACATTGCTCTAATCAAGATACCAAAAATCCCAGGTATTTATGAATGTATTAGTTATTTCCTATTATCTAATTGAAATGTACATCTATCTGATTAATTTAAATTAATGGTCATATTGTTTTGTAGGAAACAACATTTTTTTAAGCATATGATTGAAAAGGCCTTACATATTTTAGGGCCCACCATATGCACATTATGGAATTCTCAGAATGCAAATTTGAAAAATGATTGTATTGACCACTTGGTTGGTCTATTTGGTGAATCATTGAACAAAAGTGGATTCACCTCATTGGTCGATACATAGTTTAAATATGTGAGGGATCAATATAGAGTTCATTTGTGAAAAAACCCTAGGTATGATATTTCTCCAATGATTCACGAGAGTGAGTGGAAGAATATAATGGAGGATGAAAATGAGAAGATAATAAGAAAATAAGGAAAGATGCCATGTAATGTTCCTGACTTGGCTAGTCTAGGAAACATTGCTAATGTGTGTGTAGGATCAAAGGTTTACAACATATAAATGATCATACAAATAATAAACGCGACAAAGGACTACAAAGTTTGTATTATGATATCTCTGTGGATTACAAAATGGCCGAATGCAATTGAATAAACTGGCAATACTTGACTAGATCAACATACAAGGGATCTTAACCGAAATATAATTAAGCAATTGTGGTTGAATAAAATAACAACACTCAGCTAGATCAAAAGACAAAGGATCTTAGCCGAAATACAAATAAGAAACTAAAAGATAATACCTGGAATATGGGAGCACTGCGGAATCAATGAAGAATGATGGAAGATCTAGATGATCTTCCCGGTGACTAGGGTGTGTCTTTCAACACCAAAATCAACCAACTAGTGTCTTCCTCCTGGAATACACTGAACTATCTCTCTTGAGATGCACCTCTTCTCCTTAATGAAAATTCATAATCTGCATAATGATGAATTAGGTCGCTGACCCTTCCTTTATAGATTTCCAAAACCCTAAATCCCCGCTGAAACCCTAATTCACTGTTGACTTCCAAAACCCTAAATCACTACTGAAACCCTAATTCCTTGATTAAATCACTTAATTAATCACTTAATTAACCATTTTACCTCTAAAAAGTGATTTATCCATCCTTATGGCTTCTCTAACCACTAAAAGTCACTTCTCACCATCTTATCATGTAGTTCTCTTCTTCCCGATTCCGAAAATTACGGAAATCATCGGAATGCAACGAAACCAAAGCCAAGTTGTGCGGAATCGATCCTGATGATGAACAATGCAAGTCGGGCCCAAATAAACCCCTCAGTATCTCCTGAACTCTAAGTCACCCCTATCTATCTACTCGGGTAGGCATAACACTCTGAAATGTTGTAATGTTATAATGTCCCAAAATGGGGACATTACATGCCACCTAGTCTAGGAAGCTATAAAATATTTTAAATTTAATATGTTGAATTTTCTTTAATTCTATATAAAAATTTCTGTATCGAACCTATTTGAAACTTTTCGTATGCTCCCAAGCACATCCCAAGCAACCAAGGCAAGACTAGAAAAACACAGGAAACATCAACTTGGCAAGGGTGGTAACGTGAAACTAAAATACTGAATTATAAGTAGAAAATAATTAAACCATATCATTCCTATCATCATCCAACTTTTATTTAATTACATCCAATAAGCCAAATTTGTGATCTTATGCAATGTAGGGGGCTCATTTCAAAATAGAGACCACTGAAGAAGACATCTAGCTTGATTTCAAGTTCATCTTTCAAGTCATGTTTGAACATTGACAAAGCATGGAACAAATACAATCTTCTCCTTTGAACAACATCGTAAGTAAAATTAATGGACTTTAATTATTAATTACAAAACTATTCATAATTGATTTCACCCATTAATGAATGTGTCTTTTTTTTTTAAGAAAGAGAGAAATGACAAAAATGATGCCAAGAGTGGAAAACAACCCCATGACAATGGAGTGAATCTCAGTGATGGTGGTGTGCAACCCGACCATGATAGTAGTATGACTATAAATCAAAATTATGGATCACAATTATTAATATTACTTGCAGATGGTGTACTTGTAACTTTTCTTGTTTCAATGGCAAAGCATGCAGATGAGGATGCTTGGAGAGAGCATGAGCACATGGAAACCAAACCAATGGTCTCGAATAGTCAACTTGGTAAAAATATTGTAATGATATTTGTATTAATGAACTACATGTGTGAATAACAACTAACCATATCATTTAAACCCTTTATTTATTGTAGTAAATGCCCCTTTACAATAGCCTACATGCCATGGAGAGTACATGACTAGATGTTGAATGCATTAGAGCATGCATAATCAATTAGAACCAAGAGAGGGCCCAAAAACTAAAAGGGATCAATAAAATGATGAGCCAATCGACAAATATATACAAACTAAGAAACAAAAAAAAGGTGATTGTGTATATTATGAGACATATGTATAATGGAAACACATTTTGATGATAAAATTTATTAATATAAACTATTTGTTGCTACATTTTTTGTTTTTCTACCTTCTTATGGATGAATATTATATGTTTGGCATGTACAAAACCACATATCTACACACACATTCTTTATTTCATTTACCTTTAAGTTTTTTTTTTTCTACTTTCTATGCATGAATAGTACTATGCCACTTTCAATTATTTCCATTAGACAGATTGGGTATGGGGAATTGAAAGTGATGCAAGAGGGGGGAGGGGGAAAATGAGCTTCCACCTTCACATGGTTGGCTTTGTTCAGCAGATAATAAATTGTTCTTGAAACCAAGAGAATCTCATTTAGGTATTCCATTTTAATCTTTCTAAAGTCTCATACATGTTGATATGTCTCTTTATTTATTTAATTATTATTTAGTCATATAACATTTTATTCTGTAATGATTTATGGAGGTATTTATAATGGAAATGGAACTAACAACTAGCCTATGTGTGATGTAGTTATAAAATCTATTGCCTCACGAGCTCATAGATGTGGGCATATAGTACTAATTTTTCCATTTTAGTTAGTGTATGTGCACAATTGCCAAATATTCATGTTGATATTGTTGATTTCATTTCCTTGTAGTTTTCTTTGATGATAAATTATGTATATTCAATACTACAATATAACTTTGTTTTTAACCTCTATTGACTATGGTCATGTGCCTTGAAAATGCCTTACATTCCAAATTTTATTGATCATAATACTACCCTAAGATCTAATGTATTCAATTGTCTTAAATAACAACTTGAGGTTCCTTGAAAGCTCCACTCTTAATCCCTCCGAAACGGTCCTAGCATGGAACATGTTAATCAGTTAGCAAAACAATTTTAACACATCTCAAGTCAACAATGCCCATGTAGCGGTTAATAATTGTGAGCGTTATGTTTTTTCTACCATCAAGGTGGGAATATTTCTTTATCAGTCTAGAAATGCTAGTTTTCCTATCCATTTATCATACATTCCTAGAAATAAGAATAAGCAGAACTTGTTGAAGCTCATAGAACTTTAGTGTTTCATGGTGATATGATTGCTATTGTGACATGTATATCTGTATGCAAATAATATAATTTTATGGATGCCTTACAATTATAATGTTGCAAGGTGTTTGTCTCACTGTAAAGATTGCATTTGTCCTAGAAAAACAAACACAGATTCAAGAATTGTGGGGTGTTTGTCTCACCCTAAAGATTGCATATGTTTTAGAAAAACAAATACAGTTTCAAGAATTCTACTAGTTTGTTTATGTAGTTATGATTCGTGGTAAATTTTTGTACAAGGTTCACTTTACATTCCTATCAGAGTAAGGTCTCCTTTATCATTAGAGGTTTTTAATGTAAATAGTTTGCATTTTAATTTTATAATTTGTTTTTGGCAATCTATGTCAAATGATGCATAAATATGAATAATTCCTATTACTGAGCAACCAAACCTACCTAAGGACAAAGTTTTCACCTATCAAGAGGTTGAAGAATTTCTAGAAGAAAATAGGAAGCTTCAAGCACGATAAGTTGAAAATTTTTCTAATTCATTATCACAATCTACATTTGCTTATAGATTTAGATATATATGCTCTATGATGTTGTATTTTTGCTAGTTATTCTTTGAGAATAACTAGTAGCATCTTTTAAAGCAATTCAAAGTTACAAATGTAACAATACATATTTATTCATGCATGTAATCCCAAACCAATTTATATTTCAACCATTTACTAATTCTAGGCACAAATCACCCTACTATATAGTGCTTAGAGTTTATAACATATCCACTATCTTGTAACTTATAAATTACCAACACCATACATGGATGTTTCTTCCTAGGGTGTGCATTTTTCATCATGCCCTACTTTCATGAATTTTTATGCAATTTTTTGCGTTTACAAGGCAATTTTTAGCCTTTATGCACAACAGAGGGTTTTTTGTTTCAAAATGCAAAAATAAAGGTATGAACGTATGTAAAATGATAAAATACAAACTCCACAATTTGAACCGCTCAATTGTGAGGGAATATGAGTCTTAAGTATGCATTTTATTGTAAGACAATTTTACCCTCTATTTTACAAAAAGTCTTGAATCTTGGTTCAAGGTACGAGTCCTTATTCATTTGAAAATTCCCTTCAAATCACATATATAGGTTTAGAATGTTATTAAATTCACCCCAAAACTAAGACCACTAAATTTGGAGCAATATAGAAGCATGGACATGCATTTCTAGTAGGTCACTTTCTATTGTTTTGGTCTCTCAATTTACAAGGTAGATTTTGCCTCTTTTACACATCAACCACTTTTATGTTTGCAAATGAAAATATAAATATGTAGATAGGTGTAAAATTATCTAAGATATCCTCAATGTTGGTTTACTTATGGGATGACCTAGGTTCTAGCTAAAGGATTACCAACTTCCCTTCTTCCATCAGCCCTTCTGGATACCAGAAGGCAACACAACGCACAAAGTGCATTGTACAGTCTCACCTAAGATGGATTCAATGGGTGGCCACAGGACTCAGATGTCTACAACCCTTGGATGGGATGTGTTTCTCTCTCATATGTATTGGATCTACTCTCTGCTAGCCCTCAAACCCCCATTAGATCTTAGTTACACTAATATTCCAAAAAGACTTCATTAACCATTATAGCCGCATGTATTCCATGATAGGTATTCATCTACTATTCCATAAGCTTTAGATCTAAACACTAGCTATGACATTCATTTACTTAGCGCTATTCTGCAAATTTTAGGATATTTTCCTTAGTGCACAGTAATAGAACATTTAACAATTATCATATTTATCATAAAGCTGGATAACTCAAATATAAAAGTAAGAAATGAAACATTCACACACATGACACACATATACTATGGTTCACCCCCTCCTAGGCTACGCTCACACAAATTTTTCCCTTCTGCTCTTTATTCATATTCTTGAAAAATCTAGTGTTGCGCACTGTACAATTATTTCCCCATTACATTCGATCTCCACAGATCGCATGAGTCTCTCAAAAATACCTCTTACTCAACTAAAGGATCTACTACAACGTCAATAAGACACACACACCAAAAAAAAGGACAACCCTCTCATTGTCCTAATACATTCTACTTATACAATAAAATGGGGCAAAGCCCTTACAAAAACCCTAACCCTAAGAGGATTAGGTTTGTCCACTTTCTCCTTGACTTAATATTGGATGGTCCGCGATCCAACCATTGCTCCAAGTTGACACTTTTCCACTTTCCAACTGCTCCGCGACAATTTGTCCACTTTGTCACTGCTTTTCTCGGTGTTGTTTTTTCCTCTTTTTTTGTCATTTCTTTTCCTCTAATTCCTGTGTGCTCCCCTATTTTTTGTCACTTCTTTGATTCCTTCAAAACTTCCTTGATTCTCCCAAAAATTGGTCTATGCCAACAGGCCCCCAACACTGATATCGTGACTCATCCCGAGTCACTCACAGACTCCTACATCTTTTATTTTCTATGCCAGTGCTTCATACATATCTACTATATGTTGGCATTGCTCCTTATTCTGATTTCTCTTCTCTATCATGGCTTCCACCATCTGCATGGTGACTAGAGGTATCAATATTTCTCCCCCCTCCAAGCCTATATGTTCTATGTGCATTTTCGATGCGTCGATCTCCACGACCATATGCTCTGAATTTTTCTGTAGGGGCTCCAACTGAGCCTGTCTTGCAATATTTTGCGCTTGCACTACTTTCTCCTCTTCTTGTAGGCTCTTTATTTCTACCGCAGTCTTGATTTTCTCGGGCAATGAAACTATCTTATGTTGTCATTTTATATCTTCCATTACTGCATGCAGTTTATCTTCCCTTCCTTGCAGGTCTTGCAAGCTCCCATCTTCTAAGAGTTGTGTCCACAGTTGAGAGCTCTTCTCCAACAACTCTGTTATTATTTGTATCGCCTGCGCTATGCTTTCTTTAGATGTTGTTATGTCTTGCTCTCACTGTGCTATAACTTCTAGAGGAGTAGTGGGTATTATGCACTCCTACAACTCCTTTATCTGGTCCTTGTACTTCTTCAAGGCCTGCTATTTTTCTCATCTTTTCTTCAGTAGATACTCCCTCCAAGTCTGCGTTGTCTGGGATGGTTCGAAATACTACGCCAATGTACTTATCCATCTCTTCCACCTTTTTTTATTCTATCTTATTTTCATGTCCTTCTTGGTTAATTACTTAGTTCAATTTGATATTTTCCTCCTACTCTATTTGCAAGTTCATCGCATTGGACCTTGCCTAGACTGAATTTATTGCACACCACTAATCTGTAATTTATACAGTGCCTTTATCGGGATATTGGAAAATTCCAAGTTCAATGTCTCAATGTCCTTCAAGGGATTTTGTGTTGTATCCTCATCAATGAACAATATCGCAGGTGTTATGATAAAGTTTACACTCCCCTACGCCGTGATCTGGACTGTTTCTCCTAATGGCACACCTTCCATAGTCTTCACTAGTGTGTCTTTCTGTTGCTTCTCTTCCATGATTTTTAATTGCTCTAGCACAGTCTTTACCTCCTACACCTGCTAAAAAATTGAATCCCTATGATTCTCGACATTCTCCCACACCTTTGGTGATATGAAAACTGGCAATTACTTACTCTACACAAGTTTTCAATCGAGTATCGTTTTCTGACGAATTATTTTCATAAGGATTAAAGGGAATATGAGTCCATTACTAACCATGATTTTAAACAATAATACATAAAATACATGAACTCAAACTGGAATAAGCATATGAAAATACAAGAGAGAGACAAATGATGTTGGTAACAGAGTTCGCCCCTCCTGAGATGCGTCTCTAGACCCGCTTATGGTTTGTTGTTCCTTGTGCTTATATTCTGATATGCATTTCTGATATGGGATGTTGTTATGGTTTGTTGTTCCTTGTGCTTATATTCTGATATGCATTTCTTTATGTTGGATGCTATAATATCTCATTAAGTTCTTCTTCTTTCATTAATTCCTAATTGGTAATTGAAAACATGCTTAAAACTTATCCAAGTCTTTAAAGATCAATTTAGGATCAAGTGGTATCAGAGTAGGTTGACAGTTGGTGTTGGCACAAAGGTAGAATCAGGGTTCAATGCTACAACAACGCACCAACAAAACCCTAACTACTCGCCCTTTCGAAAACGCCTGCGAAGCAGATGAAGTCTCACCCGAGGTAGAGACAAGGGTGGTTGTAGGACTCCAGTGTCTGCAACCTTAGTTGGGACACATATATATGATTGTAAGACCTTGACATAGCACTTAGCAGTTACAGTTCATAAATATTCAGCCTTCATTTACAACACAGCTAAACCCTAACAACAGATCAACACAATATTCACACAGATCCAATAGATTCAAGTACTAAGCATACCAACATAGATCAGATCTATCATTTATTCCCATTATTCATCACTAAGCTATCATATTAGATCCTTCTAAGCATACATCGGTGCACTAATCTTTCAATCACATAGACAAGAGAACAACCATAAAGCACATAGAAACCACAACGCAGGATATACGTGGTTCACCCCCACCTTGGGGCTACATCCACCAACTCTTCTTCTTTATTTCTTTCTATCAATCTTCTACATGCACAGAGCCATGATATCTTACTTTGCTAAGGACAGGAGATATGCGCACCTCGCTAGATCCTCCTTCCCTGAAGTACAACACAAAGCTTTCCACAGTCTCTTACAATCACTTGCACTTAGCTCTACAAGTCTCACACAGTATGCACAAAGCAATTACAGTTACCACTTGCACTTAACATCACATACTTGTCCCTCCTTCGATCACATAGATCAAACTCTAGCACTTAACACACTTAGCACTTCTTACATCACCTAGCTATATATTTATACATTACCAAATGGGCCTAAACATGGGTAAACCCATGGGCCGACATCCCCATTCTTGTTACATAATCCCAAAAACCAAAAAGTTACCTAAAAAGGAGTTGAGATCCCATGATCTATGCTTTGACTTGTGCTCCATCTTTGACAGCCTGTCGAAGTCCCAAAAGTAGGTCAAACATGACCAAGGATCCTCAAAACTTGGTCAAGGGCCAACATGCCCCCAAATCTCACCTGTGACTCGTCCCGAGTCACTCTGGTCTGGGTAGTTGTTCTTCAAAATCCTCGAGCTTGTCTTAAGCTGCTTCGAATTGTTGTTGCGCCAGGACCTCCTACTCGACAAACTCTTGGATGACTGCTTCGTTGACATGTCCCTCTAAATGTTGTTAGACTACAATGACTACTTGTTCCAACTCTGCACCTAGGCCTTCAATCTCCTCAAACAGTTGGAAAGCTTCATCCTGGACTCGTTGGAGCCTTTGAGTCACTTCCATGAATTTGATCTGAATGGTGTGGACCTATTGTTGAGCAGTGCATTGTTCTTGGGATCACTTCATTCTTTCAACTACTGACAGGAGCTTCAACTGCATCTGTACTATTGCTTCTTGCTGCTTTGCCTCCTAAAGTTGTGACTCCAGTACCTTTAGCTCTGTATTTTCAGTGAGTCGCTCATAATTTTGTGCGTTGTGATCACTTATTTGTTTGCATTCCAAAGCGAATGCTCTGATCCTCTCAACTGTGCTCCAAGAAGTGGCTTCTCTTTGATCTCGCACGTCCTACGGGTTACTTGGCATTGTTCATAGATCGATGTTTGTGATTCTTTGTTGAAGCTGTTGGATAGCTTCAGTGAGCTTCTCTACTTGATGTTCCACTGAGTCTTCCTCCTTTTTCTCTAATCTTGTCACTGAGTGAAGTAATCTGTTGAATGATTCTTTTACTCCCACCTTCTCTGCAAGAAACTTCTCTTTCTCTTGCTGAATCTGTGCTTTTTATTCTTCAAACTTAGCTTGGAGGAAAAAATTCTCTTGTTGCGCAACTCAACGTTTCTCTATGACTACTTTTTGTACTTGATTTAGGGCCTCTATGGCTTGTTTGGTTTCTTCCTGCGTGCAACGAAGGTGAGCTTCGGTCATATCAACAATTCTGTGGAGTTGGGCAGACTCATCTCCCGACACAGGTGCTTCTTATGGTGGGGGTGCAGTGGATACTGCACGGCTCGATTGAAGGGCATGTTTAACCCCTCTGAGTTCAACCTCAATTCTATCATACATCTCCTCCTCCTTGGCTTCATGTTTCTACAAGATGTCCTGTGAGGCATCTACTACAGATGTGATGATAAATTTGAAGTCATCCACAATGAGCACAATCTGAATCTTAGTCAAGGTGGCTCTATATTTCTTTAGGGAAGTGGGTTTCATGGGAGAAACCTTCCTTTTCTTCAAGGGATCAACCTCATCAACAGGGTCCCTAGGCAGTGTTACTTTGCCTTGCTTCTGCTGGTCTTCTTTTTCATTTGTCTCTTTTACTTCATCATCACCCCGTCGTCCAGGTGACACTGAAGCAGTTCCTTCTAATGCAATGCTCAAGTTTTGGAACTCTTTGGTCTTCTTCGTTCTAATGGGTCCAGGACGATCCTTTGCTTCATGAGTGGTCTCATGGCTGCCAATTAGTTCAGAGTCTGACATTTCTGCAAGGTCTACGGGGATGAGGAGTTCTGCGAACCAATCCTTGGTGATATCTTCAAGGTCCTCCTCTGTGATCTTGTAGTACGATTTAAGCTTTTATTTGTTCTCATCTATGTGTGTGTTGATTTAAATGAAGTGGCAATCTGCATGAAACTTCATGAGGGATTAGAACCGATGCAGGGTATTCGGTTTCATGTGAGGGACAACTTCGATAGCCCTCTTCAGCTGGAGATAATAGGTATGAAATACCACATTCGACTGCCACTGTTTCCCCATATTGCTTGAGTAGAAAAGCATGGTGAACTTCGCAGCGAGTGGCTTGAATGGTTCAATGTCCGGGAAGGTCACACCTTCCGGCATTTCCCAAGCAATAAATGTGATGAGAATCAGGAGCCAGCTAAAGTGGAACTCATAGCCCTTATCCTAAGCTTCGCGATAGTCTAATTCCAGCTGGTTGACCAAGTACTTCGCCCAATTCATCTAGAATCTTTCTACACATTTCCCGGTTAGGTCAACAACAAATCTTGTGACTTGAGTAGGTTGGTTCTTCCTCACTAGCTTCCCTGCAATCAGCTGACAGGCCAAGTGCATTGCACCATTCTGGATGGAAGCTACCTTGTAGCCTCACATTCCCTTTTCTACATCACCGTAAGTATCCTTAATTATCTGTGCTAGGGCATAGTCAAAAGTATTCCCTGGGTAGAAGTCTTGCGGGTCAAGTCCTTGCATGCTCAATTCGGTGATCCTATTAATCAATGTTGGATCAACTATAATGCATCTATCTAGCCATAGATAGTCTCCATGGTAACACGATAGTAGTATCTTAACATAGGTGTTAACCTCTTGGTGCCTTCCAAAGTGTGGGATCTTCATCATGTTCAAGAGGGTGGACTACGTGAGGTTCATAGTCCATGGATGGGGGATTTTTTTTGAGTTCTTCCCCTTCATCCTGGTCAGATACTTCTAAGGAGAAAGCATGCTATAATTATTGCGGTCACCTAGGTTGAAGTCACTGAACTTCAACGTCAGGATCTTATCCTGCTGCATTCTGACTATACGTATCCCCTTCGAGAGGTATGCAGTAAACATGGTGTAATCAAAGTCTCTTGGGACACTGTCATGGCTCACCACACCAGCCAAAGGTGAGATGTAGTCGAGTAAGATGGTTAGGATTAACTTCACGTTTGCTAGATCATCTATGTGCTTGGTTCTCTTCTCTGCTACCAGTTGGGATGGTATGGATCCGTGAGCAGTCGACGGAGAGGCCTTCACTCCTCACGTAGATGAAGATTGAACTCCTATGGACATCACTCTCTCTACCATCATATCAATTAAAAATTCCTCAAATAACTTCTCCACAACGCTGAGCTCATCCGGCATGCATGCTCTTGATCGGAATACTCGGGTGGATTGATGAGTGCTCAGAATCGGTGTCGATATTACTAAGCACAACGCAGTAGCAATGGGTTCTCTTGTTAGCTCTGATACAATTCTCAAAAGTGTTCTTGGTGCAACAGTCGACAGACTAAGTAGACACGATGTAACAGATCTCTTCAACAGATAAGAAGTTTTCCATCAATGCAATTATGCTCATTGTGGCGCGGTCCCAACGGTCTGATGGAGAGCTTTCTGGTCATAACTATTGTTCTAATCGTTCTAGAATGTCGGTCCAATGGTTATAATTCTTCCAACGGTCATATCGCTTCACCATGGCAAAGTGCCATGGGGCATTGTTCTGATAGCCTGACGAAGTTCCAATTTTGCATATATTCCTTCCACGAAGTTCCCTCTGGGCCTTTCTGTAACTTTTTGACCTTTGCTCTCTTCTTGTTGATTTTTTTATCCTTCTTCCTGGTGATCTTCGTCTCAGTATTCCTTTTTCCATTTTGATTCTTGTCTTCTTTTGGAATAGCAACTTCGCACTATTGAAATTCTTTCATAGCATTAGAGAGTAATATGACTTCTCTATCTGGGGTAGGTGCTCTACACATCTATGAATATTCTTGTGTTCTTTCAACTTCATGATCCAAGTTTCTGGTTCTAAGTGGCTTCGATATGTTCTCATGTTCTGCAATCAAGTGTACTATCTTCCTAGTCATGGAATCTTTTAATTCATGCTTTTTTTGTTCTAGGGCCTCCTCTTCTTTTCGTCTAGTTTGATCTTTCTTGATCCAGGTTTTTCCTAATAACATAGTAAATGGAGCATTGTTCTAAATGAATCTAACAACCTCGAAATCTTCCTCTGTCGAAGCTCCATGAGAACTCATAGATACCTGGGTGAGTCTTCCACATAGGGTTATCATCTTTCCCCTGAATAATCCTATTCCTCCCAATGAAGGAATCATATCAGGATTTCCTAAAGCTTCCCAAGTTCTTTCTGTCATGATATTTACCCATGTTTCCTCATCCAGAACACAGTCTATGTTGAAGTCTTCTATTCTTGCTTCTATGCATTCTTTTTCTTTGAAGATCTCTGATAAGTTGATATCTTTGTGATCATTTAGGGTTTCTTTCATTTGTAGTAGTACAGTCTCTAATTCTGTATGAGGTTTTTCCATGGTCTCAGTTTCATGACCTTCCTCAAGGTTTTCTTGTCACATATTCATTCTGTCAAGCTTAGCAATCATTCTAGGGAAATATAAAACTTCATGGTCCATAACTTTACAACAAAGACAACTAGGTCTTCTTCCAGGGTATTCCTTAGAAAGATGTCCTAGTCTTCTACAACTGTAACAAAGGGTTAATCCTCTTTTTTTTCTTAATGATCTCGAGCCTTTCCTGCACTGCACACTAGGATCATAGTAGCTAACCTACAAAAAATTCTTTCTAGGAACCTTTTTTCTTCGGATCTAACTTCTCTTCTTAGCACAGAGCTTTAAAGGTCAAGTAGAATACTGTGCACTAAGGCAACAGATCTACGCATGAATATTATTCTTCCTCAGTTCCCGACAATCACAGTTTCAGGTCCCAGCAACATAACCATTTTTTGTCGCAGGGGCAGACCTAGGGTTCAATGCTACAATAACACACTAACAAAAACCTAACTTCCGGCCCTTTCGACAACACTTGTGAAGTAGATGAAGTCTCACCCAAGGTAGAGGCAGGGGTGGTTACAGGAATCCAGTGTCTGCAACCTTATCTAGGACACAGATCTGTGATTGTAACACCCTAACATATCACTTAACAGTTATAGTTCGTTAAAATTCAGCCTTAGTTTATAGCGCAGCTAAACCCTAACAATAGATCAACGCAGTATTCACATAGATCCAATAGATTCAAGTACTAAGCATACCAACATAGATCAAATCTAGAATTTATTCCCATTATTCAACACTAAGATACCATATTGTTACAGGTATGAAATAACTGAGAGGGGGGGGGTGAATCAGTTATTGTAAATTATTAACAATTTCTCTCTATTTTATCTTCGAATCATTAATCTTAATGGCAGCAAGTCTTTACTGTGAAAACCAGTGTTATAAACATGA
>ML777051.1:1178939-1192655 GCA_009831015.1 Picea engelmannii | reverse complement strand
ACTTTCATTTTATTAATATTTAATTAATTAATTAAATCACTTTAATTAATTAATTAACCTTTTTACCTTTGAAAAGCTCTTTATCTCTCCTTGTGGCTTCCCTGGCCACTGAAAGTCACTTCTAGCCATCCCATCCTATAGTGCTTTTCCTCCTGATTCCAATGAGCTATTACACTGAGAGGTTCCTCCAAGTAATGTGCCCCAAATGCCCTCTTTAGTGATTTTAATTAACTTATAGCTCAAAATAGTCAAAATCATGGAAATCATCGGAATGGAACGAAACCAAAGCTAACCTGTGCAGAATGGATCATAATGATGTAATATGATGATAAATGCCAACTGGACCCCACAATTCCTCTCAAATACCCCTCTACTCGCTATAACATCGATCTGGCTACTCTAGTCATCATAAGTCTCTACCCTGTGATGATGTCCCAAAGTGGGGACATTACAGGGTTGCACCTTGATTTTTTCCAAATATGGGTTTTTAACTATATATTAAATATTTTAATGATTTTTAATGGATTTTGCCCATTATTGGGGGATTTGGAGTCTGATTTGAGGCCAGATCTTGGGAGGAAGTTGGGAGGAGGATACCAACTCAAAATCTATATAAACCATAGGTTCTTAGCAGCATAGGGAGGTTCAGATTGGCTGAATGATGACGATTTTATGAATCTTGAAGCCATTTTATGCAGGGAAGCCATTGAGGAAGCAAAATTTGTGGGCCAATTCCGGTAGCTATGCTCAACCGTTTTCAGTGACGTTAGTTTTGTTGGATTCTTGAGGTCGAGCAGAAAAAAACCAGACCAATTTGTAATCCTTTTGACACTTTTCTGGTTTACTTTTGAAGCATTGAAAAGAAATAAGAAAGCCTCACCCACTAAGACAAAGGCCCAGAGACGTAGGCAATCTTGTCGAACTTTGTTAACAACTTGGTTGTTATGGTTTGTTGTTCTTTGTGCTTATATTGTGATCTCCTTTTCTTTATGTTGGCTGCTATAATATCTCATTAAGTTCTTCTTCTTTCATTAATTCCTAATTGGTAATTAAGCACCATGCTTAAAACTTATCCAAGTATTTAAATATCATTTTCGGATCATCAACATCCATCCTTTTCCTCCATTGGCCATCGTCCAAACCTCCCGCAAGCCTATCAGTCTCTTCTTTGCAGAAATTTCTTGTCATGCTACTAAAAGAACATAATTAATATTTACCAAAACCCATAATCCTACTGTGCTTTTCTTCGCAGACTACCAAAAGAACGTAGTCAAGACCTTCCTACAACCCTATTAGGATTTTTCTCATGAACATTTTCCCACAAGCTTTTAAAAGCAAATAGTTAGGATTTTCTCGCAACCCGTAATCCTATTGGGAAGATCTTCACAGAAAATTCCCCTCAGGCTATCAAAAGCACATAGTCAGGACCTTCCCATGACCCATAATTCATGAGCCTATCAGATTCTTTCTCATCATATTTTCCAATCGGGTTGATGACTTAACCTTGCCTTGTGATTTTCCCGTATCTTGCAACCCGTAAGCCTACCAATAAAATGTCCGTGGACTATTCCCTATGGGATTTCATGTTACTTGTCATCAATACTTTCCTGTAGACCACGGCCCGCAATCCTATCAGGATTTTACCTTCACAAACATTTTTCCCCATAGTCTTTTCTTCGACAGACTTTTTCCCACAACTTTTCTCCCGCAACCTTTTTCCCACATAGTATTTCTCCCAGAAGACTGTAGACTTAGCATTTTTTGTCCCAAGCCCATATTCGATCTAGACCGTCGATCTTGAAGATTGAAGTGATCTCAGTCGTCGATTCACTAAACTATGTACCACAACCCCTACCTTCTGCCACTGTGGACCCTGTCAATCCACATCATGGTACGATCCACATCAACATTGTATGGAATTTTTCCAAAAATTCCAAAAATTATACATTTTTTATTTTTTTTAATAATTTCCATGAATTTTTCCTTTGGTGAACTTGGAAGTTTTGACTCATTCTACAGTTAATCTCAATTATCAATTCCTAATGTCCAAAATATCTAAGCCATCAATCTTCCAACTCTTCAGTCACCATTAAAATGTGAAGTTTGATCTCTCGGGACAACATTAACTTTGAAACCTACGGATCGACATAATTAATCCTTTCTTCGACTGTTTTGAGGTAAATTAACTCGAATACGCTCATAAATTTGGGGATTTCACTCAGTTTTCACCATTTTCCCCAAATCCATCACAGGTAAAAGTATGTAACAACGAATTTCTTACAAATTCACATTTGTCCCAATCCATACAAGCGTGGTGTTGAATCTTGATCTCTGAGACCAATATGTAATGTTTCCTATCTTGACTAAGGTTTATTACATGTAGAATACACATAAAAATATAATTTTTTGTTAAAATATCCTATAGCTTACCAGCTACAAGGAAACACATAGATTTAACCACTTGATGATACCATTATTTAAATTTAGCCACAACATGCTAACTAACATGAAAGTGGCTAATAAATTTATCACAACAAGATATAATTCATTGTAATACATAGTTAAACTTAGAAAATAACTCAGAAAATAGATAAAACACTTATCTTTCTAAACATTTGTGCAACCAGTTGCTTGGGACGAACATTCCACCCAACCATAGACTTGTTTTTCTAGATCTCAGCATTAAGTCATCTCCAAGTTGGGGATAGGAATACACAAAATAATCCCACAACACACATGCATTATCCTATAGCTATCTCAAATTTACTCTAGCTCTATTCCTCTTGACTTACCCAACCCAAGGAATGTGCTCCTTCACTACTCATAGTCCCTAGTGTGTCCCTTTCATTTATCAGGGTCTCTTTGTCATAGGTAATAAATAATATCACTACCGGGAACTCAAGTGAATTCACTGCTAGGAAAACTACCAGGAAACAAACCAGTAGAAATCTTGTTGCTGCAGTGCAACTCTCACAAGAGTTCACTCTCCAAGTCTATCAACCTAGTTCTTTTACAAGCCTGACAACTTGCTTCTTCAGTCTTCAACTCCAAAAACCTTCCATAATTTTCCCTCCATTGTTTCTCCATCTCTAGTGAACTCTCCTCTATTGTTTTTTGTCTTTTTCCATGCAAAAGAATGATTGTCTAAAGCTACCCTTTTGGCCATACAAATTTCCTCTCCTTTTGTTATTTTCTTGACTTACACTCTTCCCCAAACTTATTATACTCAACCCCATGCTCCCAATAACTATAGGATGTGACTCCTCACACCCACCCTCTTACAGACATTCAATTATTATCTTTGGAAACACTCAACAACAAAACAGAAGGTTCACTCAAAACATTAAAATCAAGAAAAAGGATTTGGGAACTAAACTCATGGATGAAACCCCCTTTCTAGACCCCTCCATTCATGTGGATTAATCAGCCCCCATATGTGTCCATGTCGCCTAGTAGTTGGCATCACATTTTATTTATTAAAATTTAGAAATACAATTCGCATATGCATTGCTTGGCCAAAGCCATACATTATATCTACATTATGCATTAATTAAACTCGAGATTATAGTGGGGATGATACATTGTAAAATAAAATAAGTTTTCATGCATGGTGTTGTAACTTGGTATTATAATTATATTGAACAGGGTTTAATTCTCTAATTCCCTTTATATCTTCAATTTCCCATATTTAAAGGGGGGTATTTTAAAATCTAATGAAAAAAGAGCTTAAATTAATCCCTTTGTGACTGGGAGTGAAGTCCAAAAGCATAAAACATAAAAGTGCGAGTGTTAAATAAAAATTATAGCACCTATATCCAATGGTTGATATGAAATGTAATCAATAGATGTGATAACTCTCAGGAATTAAAGTTGAACGATTATTAATGGAGTTAAAAATCCCAATACCACCAAACCACTTAAAGTGTGCATGGCATCATATGATTGTTGCCGAGAAAAAAGGTAAATATCCAAAAACTATTTATTAACACTAAGATACCACTAGTGGTTCGATATCACATCACTTCCCACCACTATATTCCAATAGTTGTAAACTTTAAATACGCCAGTACACATCAAACTCTAATCAAATTATCTTTTGGCACATGGATTTCTAGATCATGATTTAATTATATTCTTTAATATACACTCGTAGTTGAAAATTTTGTATTAAGATCCAACTTCTCTTCAAGGGAAAAAAAACTGATATTGAATGTGTTATTAATGACAAAGAGCATTGCAGAGTATAGGCGGTGCAATTGGAAGCTTCTCAAATTCTAAAGGTACTTTCAATCATCTTTATTTATTTTTTAAAGAAAATTGAAATAGAAAAATAGGGTGAAATCAAGATAGGGAGTTAAAATATAAAATATGGCACCTGCAAAACTATTGAAAGATGTTCAACAACCCAATTTAGAAAATCCTTCATTCAAACATTTTATTGACAAAGATAGGGATGTAGTTGACACTTCTTTGGCTGATAAAACCTACATGGAACTTCATAGGCATGCCCTATTACATTTTTAGTGAAATACATATGAGCTCCAAATCTAGGAATCTGGTCTTGCACAGGTTATCGTACCATGTACTTTTTGTTTCCAAAAAATTGTTAAGATATGTGCGCTAAGTGTTATGATTCTCAAAGTTGAGTCGTAAAAGACAAAAATGGACAGTATGAATTCTTTTCTATTTCTCAGACATCTTTTTATGAGATGTTATCATTACCAGCAAGTCAAGATAAAATTGATAAAGAATAAATGGAAAAATTATTTAATTCATTTCAAATAGAACATAAGAAATCCTTTCTTATAGGGTTATTACCAAAAAATAAAGATATGATAGACCCGGATTTTCCATTAGATACTTCCTTATTCAAAGGATGAGTGAAAGATATAATCTCAATGGTGTGCATATTGTTGGGATATGAAAATGACAGTCTTGTAGATGAAAAAATACTAGGGTTTGTGTATAAGTTAACATAGTATGTGAGGTTCAATTATGTTGTTTTTTATCTGATATTGTTCATGAGTAGTTGATTCAATTTGAAAAAATGAAAATTTCTAGGTATCGATCATACTTAGTTTATATTCTTTTTCATTACCAATCAACTTTCTTCCGACACTTGATGTTATAAAAGAAGGAGAAAGAAGGAAGGCCACTTCTAGTATTTGAATGGACTCATATTTTAAACTGTGAAAGTATTAAAAATGGATTTAAAAGATTTTTTGATGATTTTGTGTTAGCAATCTACACTATGTTCTTCAATGAAGTACTTCCTAGACTTCCTCTTGAATGTAAGCATCATTTACATATTAGTGATCAAGTGAGGTTTGATGATTGTTATATTTCAAAAGATTATATGGTGCTAAGGATTTATGGTTTAGAATTGAAGCCTTATAGTCTTCCAGTCTATCTAACTCCAAGAATTTTTTCTTTAGAATACATTAGGCAAAGAAGATGATTATGTTCATTTTGTTTCAAAGAAAAAGAAAACATCCCTTGTACTACCAACAAAGATTGCAACATTTATTGTTAAAACAAGATTTTTTTTTACCATTGTGGAAAATAAGATGAAATATTTTTTATTTGAAGAAGATATATCTTGGTCATATGACCATTTTAAAGTGATTTCTAACATGAGAATTTCAATTGGACTAGTAGCATATACTCACCAGGTTGATGTAGAAAAAGAAATATTAGCTAATTAAGATTCTTGGATGGAGGTACAAAAAGTCATGCAGGAGAAACAATCAGTAGTAGCAAAGAAAGGAAATAAAATAGAGATAGATATCACAATGTCTTTTGGGCGCAGGCCAGTTTGGAGGGAAAGGCAAGACGTGGGAGGCGAATGTGCATGCAAAAGGATCAACACATGTAAAATAGATGTGCATGCAAAAAAGGAAGGCATGTGAGGCACGCATGAAAGAACTCCTAGACAAGATAAGGTTAGGGTTTTGGTAAGAGAATGTAATGGCTGGTAAGCCAGAGATATGTATAAATAAGCACCTAGGAGTTCTAGGTAAGGGTTTTTTTTGGGTTTTCTTGGTTAGGTTGTTTCAGGGTTGGTTGAAGGCTAGCATGTTCAACCATCATTAGTAGTTTTTATTGCTTAATGCAACTGTAAGTTTGATCTAGTGGTGTAAGTTATTGAGCTAGGGAGAGAGATTAAGGTAAATCTTGCGGATTATATCGCAGGCTGAGGAGCATGGTGTGGTCTAGTCCACCTCATTGTAAGATCTTGACTTGTTTTGAGAAAGAGTTGTAATGCACATGGCACTATAGTTTGAATCAAAGATAATGAAAGAGCATAATAGCCAAATCTTTGTGGACGTAGCCCAGGAGGGGTGAACCACGATAGACATTCATTTTGTGATTGAATGTTATGTATCTTCTTTTACATTGATGACTAGATGTTAGATAATGAATAAAGGAACTAGTTAGATATGATATCTTACATGCACAAGTAAGAATGATTGTGTAATAAATATAGATGTATGAAATAATGAATGATAAAAGATCACCGAGGATTAATTGCAGATCCCCATTCATTCCCAGGCTACAAGCATCTGAGCGTTGCATCCAGCCATAGAACAATCTTGGGTGAGACTATGTAGTACATCTTGTGCATTGCATTGCCTTCTAGTTTACCAGGAGGGCGGATAATTTTAGAGGGATTTTGTTGGAAGATTGTTCAAATATTAACCTGTGTCAACTTATGATATTAAAGTAAGATCAACGAAGATAAAGTAATAACCAACAAATGGTTCTGTTTCTAGGAATACATGCAAAATGTTGACAGAACAAACACCATTCAGGTTGGTGTATGGACAAGAAGCAGTGGTGCCATTAGAATTTTTTGTACCTAGTCTATGCATAGTAGCAATCAGTAACATGATAGAACAAGACATAGTACAAGAAGGCTAAGTCGGCTAATGGTGATGGAAGAAGATAGGATTCTAGTAGGATTTCACCAAGAAGTACAGAAAGCAAGGGACAAAGCTTGGCATGATAGACATATAAAAAGGAAGAGTTTCACGGAAGGAGACCTAGTCTTGGTATATGACAATAAATTTCTTCAGCACCTAGGAAAATTTAGAATGCATTGTTTGGGACCATACGAAGTGAAGACTGTCACAGATGGGGGAGTTGTACAATTGAAAGACTTAGGAGGTACAGAGCTCAGAGGAATGATCAATGGGAGTCGAATGAATATGTATAGGGATAGTCGACCTCCTAGTACTTAGGAAGTTATCGCGCAGTAAAAAAAAAAGTCCATAAAAGTAAGAAGAATAAAAATAAGAATAATTCAGCGCACATGGAGAGCCTAGAAAGAACATGACTGGGAAGACAAAACGGGGTGTTGCAAGAAAAAAAAGGTTTGGAAAATACGACATATAGAAGAAAAATTAACAGGTAAAAAGGTATCGTGAACAGGAAACATAACAAAAAGGGGGAAAAGTGACAACTATTAGTGCAACACAACTGTCATTTCCCCGACACGCTATAAAGTTGGAAAGAGGGGGGAAACCTAACCCATTGTGATTTTGGCTAAGGAGAAAAAAGTTGAGTCAAGTGGAAGAACGATAAAGTGTGGAATTGCGCTACCACCTGACAAATTGAGAGCTTGTCATTTGAATTTAACCACCATGTCACCACAGTGGGTTGGAGCACCAAGCATAACTAGATGAAGCACCCGGAGTACTACACAGGGACCCAAGGCAGAACTAGTGAGATGCAAAAAATGGTGGATGTGGATGAAATCCACAAACCAGAATACGATTAAACAACATTACATGTGGAGGAGGAGAAATAACCCACACAGGAGCCCGAACAACTAGTAGAGGATGTCGAGAAGACGAAATCCAACACGTCTAGGGGAAAAGGGCCGCAAGAAGCAGAATTGGCCATGGAATCCACATAACAGGGCCTAGAGAAAGACCCAAAGCAGGAAAATGAGAAAGAGTGGGGAGTACCATCCCCATAAGGGAAAAATAAGTTGAAAGAAGAAACCAATACGTAGGGTGTGCAACACACTTAGGCAGAGCTAAGTATACTAATACCAAAAATTCCCAATGAATTAAAAATAGGGGATAACATGGTAGGAGGAGTCAATGACCTTAAATACTTTGACCATGATGTTTCGGATGCCACAAAGTTCCCAGATTTGGCAGCGCAGAGCTACCTAGAGAGTAGGGGGGAGGGCCCATCAGGTGTGCCACTGTTGGAGCCTGAATAGTGGATCCTAGGTCTATACAACAAAGGTATCATGAACCTCTTAGACATACCACACTTTGCGCATGGGAAATACCTAAATGCATGTGTTTAACAATTTCTAGAAAGGGTGCACGAAGGAATCCTATGGGTGGACAGGCCAGTAGCGATCAATGTTGACCTCATTGTAGAGATTACAAGGATACCCATAGATGGGGAGAAGTCAAAGCAATACCTAGAAGATAAGACTCGGGAAAAGGCCATCTTCGATGAGTTTAAATATAAGTATGGCGCAAAGAGGGGGAACAAAGGAATCAGGATCAATGACATCAATTATCTTGCAACTCGGTTTGCAACCAGATTTATCGGTTGCAAATTAATGTGCAAGTGATGAAAAGAAGAAGTGCCCTCAAGAGTAGCAGTAGTTGTGGCACAGTGCGCAAAGGGGAGTTCGATGAGCTGGACCCCGTACCTACTCAACTCATTCATAGAAGACTATAAGGATGTGTAAGACCGGGGATTTGAGTTCCACTATTCGTGGTTACTCATCCTCATTACACTTATGGGGTGGCAAGAACCGACACATACGATGTTGTTGGCAAGGACAGGAAAATTTGGGGCAACGCGCTACACATTGCTGTGAAGCACCACAGATCCCAAGGTAAAGAAAACAAACAATGACATGTTCGTGAAGTACTTAACAAATATTCAGAACAACAGGGCAGATACATGGAGGATCTCACTAGAAATTGTCCAAGAGTATGGACAGATAAAGGATTTCTGCAAATCACGTCACAACATGTGGCTATAGGCAAAGAAGGACCCAACTAAGGAGTGATTTCAACTGAAGTACTACATGACGACATATAACATCCACATGGAGGTCCAAGAGTGGCCTCAGGAGTGGAAAGTACTAGAGATCCCAAGTGAACACCACCAGTACAAGTCCAGACATAGGGTAGCACAGTCCCTGCACAATAGATATGCAGGAATGGCGTTATCCAGCAAAATAAAACAACAATAGGTATAGTGGGGGGAAACAACTTCATTCGAAAGAAGACTGGGACACAAAATAAGTCACAACAGGGTCTTACACAGGGTCCACAGGCTACATAGCAGGCACTGGGAGGACTGGAATGACAGGTGAGTGCAGAGGAAGTGCAAAAAGAGGCACAAGATGTAACCATGGATGAAGAATTTGAGTAGTACACTGGCATGGATACACAGATTCCCGAAGAATCTGAACAGACAAACACCCAAAGAAAGAGAAAAGTGGAGTAAGTAAGTGGCGCCAAAAAGAAAGTGAAGGCCCACATGAAACAAATGGAAACATCACTGACAATAGATGACATAGACCTGATAACCACGACAGTAGAATATCGATTGTCAGAAGTATGGGAAAATGAGGAAAACCATCGATATTCAATTTTGGAATAGGTACAAGGGGTAAAAACGATGCTAGAACAATTGAGGATCAAGGTGGAACAACAACAAAAGGGAAAATCGACACCAGTAAGAGAACGAGCACCCGTCGAGGAAACATTACAAATCACTGTACAAGGAAGTGATAACTTTATCTTAACACCAGATATTTTTTTCATCGATGAGGAAATGACACAGAATCTCGTGAAGGATATTGAAATGTTAGACTTGGCAGTGCCCAAGATACCAACAAAGTCGCTATATAAGTTATAGTTTAGCGTCACGCAGGAGATTCAGTCCAGAGCAAGGTCTAACATGATGAATCTACATATAGCACAGGAAGAAAATATGGTACTAAAGGAAGCCATTATCCAGGAAGGGAAGAGGAAAGAGATAACACAAAAAAAATTCGACCAGATGGAGACCCCGATAGACATAGTATTTCAAGATATCTCAGATGGCATAGTATTTGAGGAAACATCTTTGGAGGAGAAGATAAAAAGATAACACAGTCTCTACAAAATTATAAGGAATAGATCAAGTAACTGGAGGAGTGTGTGGTACCTCTGACTCCCCCAGTAGTTTGAGCACAAAGAGAGCAAGACGCAACAATCACTACAAAAAACATCGCACAAAATATACATAGGGTGGAAAAACTGTTGGAGAAGAGAGGCCAGTTATGGACCCATCTATAAGAAGATGGGATCCTACAAGAACTACAAGTAAAGGAGGATAAATTGCACACAACAATGGCAGATGTCAAGAAGAAACATAGGACAATGTCCCTTCCAGAAAAGATTAAGATCACCCCAAAAATGAGGAACCTTCAAGCAGAAGATAAAGCGGTATAGGCACAGAAAATCACATGACAGGATCAGTTGGAGCCCCTACAGGAAAAGGAAGAACATTTGGTTGTTGAAATAGAGGCAATGAAAGCAGGCCTCGAATATATAGGCTTGGAGGGGGGCAAGATATTAAGACCTCCAGACACTGCGCAAGTGGTCAAAGTCATGACAACAAGAGCAGTCAAGCTCAGGAGCAGTGCCAACAAATAGTAGACATGTACGAAGCACTGGAACAAGGAGTGGAAGACATTGAAGTTAGATGGTGAGTTAGGATGAGTCATGATGTCAGTGTTGGGGGTTTGTTGGGCGCAAGCCATATTGGAGGGAAAGGCATGATGTGGGAGGTGAATGCGCATGCAGAAGGATCATCACGTGTAAAACAAAGACGCATGCAGAAGATGAAGGCATGCAAGGCACACATGCAAGAATACCTAACCAGGATAGGGTTAGGGTTTTGGTAAGAGAATGTAATGGTTGGTAAGCCATAAATATGTATAAATAAGCACCTAGGAGGTCTAGGTAAGGGTTCTTTTGGGTTTTCTTGGTTAGGTTGGTTTAGGGTTGGTTGAAGGCTAGTGTGTTCAACCATTGTTAGTAGTTATTATTGCTTAATGTGACTATAAGTTCGATATAATGTTGTAAGATGTTGATCTGAGGAGAGGGATGGAGGTAGATCTTCAGGGTTATATCGCAGGTTGAGGAGCCTGGTGAGGTCTAGTCCACCTCATTGTAAGATCTTGACCTGTTTTGAGGAAGAGTTGTAATTCGTGTGGTGCTATAGGTTGAATCAAAGATAATTAAAGAGTAGAATAACCAAATATTTGTGGACGTAGCCCATGAGGGGTGAACCACGATAGACCTGCATTGTGTGACTGAATTTTATGTATCTTCTTTTACATTGATGATTAGATGTTAGATAATGAAGAAAGGAATTAGTTAGATCTAATATGTTACGTGCACAAGTAAGAATGATTGTGTAATGAATCTAGATGTATGAAATAGTGAATGATAAAAGGTCACCGAGGATTAATCGAAGATCCCAATTCATTCCCAAGCTGCAAGCATCTGAGCATTGCAGCCACCCATAGAACTATCTTGGATGGGACTGCGCAGTACATCTTGTGCATTGCATTGCCTTTTGGTTTACTAGAAGGGTCGATAGTTTTAGAGGGATTTTGTTGGAAGCTTGTTCAAATCTGAACCTGGTTCAACTTATGATATTAAAGTAAGATCGAAGAAGATAAAGTAATAACCAACAATGTCTATTCCCAAAAAGGAAGACGTTCAAAGGAATAGAGTAGATGAATCCATGGAAGAAGATACACTAGAAGATCCTTCAACTAAGAAGCAAAAAATATATCTTAAAGCTAGAAAAGAAATCAAAAAATTAAAATAGATTGAAAAATATATTTTTATAATTACTCACATTTCATCTTCTCATGATTCTAAAAGTAATGAAGCATCAAAACAAATTACAATCTCTAAGAAGGAGATTTATATTTTTGTAGAAATCAAGATGGACAATTTTTTTTTCCAAACAAACTGAGCATAATTTATACTCTTAGATGGTTGATGAAGGTTCTTCTTCCTATATATTTCTATCCTCAATTGATTACGATAGAGGTATAATCAAGATTTTCATTCTTCAACCCAAAGTTGATAAGCTTGAAGGAGATCTTATGCCAAATGAATATGACACAACAAAGTTCACCTTTGATCTAAATATCTTGCCACCTGAATATAATATTGAGTGGCATAAGAAAACATGAAATATGGTGGCTAAATATTTGATTCAAACATCTATAAATGTTAGGAAGTTGAAGATACAAATTGGTAAATTAGAAAATATGTTATAGGTTGAAAGGGAAACCAATAAGGCATAATCAGTTGTAGTAAATGATATAGATAAAAAACTAATCCGTTTGGGGACAACAACAAAAAATAAGTCTAGCATAGCCTCAATGATCAAACAAAAAGATAAAGAAGTTTAGAACCCTAGAGGAAAGATGAATATGCATGCCACTATGCATAGCCAGACTAGGGAAATAATGGAGTTGGAACAAGAAAAAGATAAATTGAAATATCAAATTAAAAGTCTTAGAGAACAAAATGCAAGACTGTAAGAAAACATTGAAAATTTTAAAGAATAAAAGTAGCAACATTATCAATTAAGCTAGTTAAAAATGTAACTATTCTTGATGTTGAGGAAATCTCAACAACTTCAGACCAGGGATAAATTATTCAACTAAGGAATGAATTATCAACAGTTTGAGAAAAGGCTTCAGATAATGGAAACTGAATATCATGATAAAATTTCAAAAAAGACTGATGTAAAAGAACAATTAGACAAAATAAATAAATTAGTAGAACAACTTTATGCTCATATAGCACATAAGGATACTGAATTATCTTAAAATTGTAGGAAAATTATTGAATATGAAGACTTGAAAAAGAATTATGATTATAAAATTTCTACAAGAAAGTATCTAATTAGGGTCAAACATTGTATATGGGATCAAATAAAATCAATCATGCAACAACAAAGAACTCATTTTGATGTTCTACAAGAAACAAAGAACTTAGAAAGAAATATGATTCTAAAGGTGAAGAGAGCTTGGGAAAAGTTAGGAAATACGATACAAATTGCTAGTGATGTCATAAAAATTGTAAATCATCTAAGTAGTATAGATCTCTAGGTTTTGGAAATAAAGGATAGAACATCATTTATAATGAATGTCAGTACATTAAGTTTCAAGAACAATTTGATTAAGACAACTCAGAGAAAATGTCAAGCAATTTTTCATTTTGGATAGCAATTCAAAACCAGATTTCATGAGGCCTTCCAACTTAGGTTACCAGTTCCTTGGAATAATCAGGGGTGGTTTTATACTGTTGAAATATATGAAGAGAAAATCGAAAAATGGATAGCAAATCATGAGCAATTTGAAGATGTAACAGGTCCTATTCGAGGGACACTTATATTTCAATAGTTATCTAATGAATTTACATTTCTTATCACACTTAAAAAAATCCAAAGTAATTTACCCCCTACATGCTATGATATATATACTAAATTGGATATCACGTAGCATAATGTTAAGTTATAAAATTTCAGAGGGAGATGATTGGCAAAGAATAGAAAGACTAAGGAATAAAACTCCAATGTTAAGCTCTGTTGCCACATCAGCTTCAACGTCATCATCAATTACCACGACAACATTAATAATAGTACCCATGTCAG
>ML777051.1:1133749-1149886 GCA_009831015.1 Picea engelmannii | reverse complement strand
AAATGCATGAGGCTTATCTCACAAAGCATTAATAAAATGCATGAGATTATAAAACTCATAAAATCATAAATTCACCACTTTCACCACTTTGTCTCCAACTTCAAATCAACTTGGTGAAAAAAGTAAAGTCCCCTCCATGTGTGTAGATTCGCCCGGATCATGGCTCCCCACAAAAGAACCTTTTGGTCTCCAAAAGTATCAACTTTATCTGTATGAAAATGTCTTCAAAAGGCACATTCCTTCAAGACTCCTTCACCCACGTACTTCAGAATCAGAATGCAAAGCCAACACCTACAACTGTTGCAAAGAAAATGTTTGGAAAAAGGCACATTCCTTTTCTCCTTCACCTATGTTCTTTGGAGCTGAAATGTTGAAGCCCATATCTGCATAACTTGCAACCTGTAGCCGATGATACATGTATTACATCTTTGGAGTACCTTACTTGCCAAGAGTTTATAATCATACTCATTGGTCAAGTTTACAATGAATGCCAATATGGCTTAGGAAAATTTCCTCATTCAACTGTTTACATAATGATTACAAAATGAAGCCACTTAAGGCTTAAGGCGCAAAATAATGTCTTCCACTCTCCTCGCTCAAGAGTGGCTAAAAATCCATTACAATGTTTCATAATCATTTTACATGATGATTTCAAGCCAATTTCATGGCTTTTATATGGCAATTACTTCAATTTTAATGTGCCAAACATGTGCACAAAATGAGAACAATACAAGGTTTTCTAACCCCCCATGTGCATCATAGCAAAAAATGTGCACTAGTTCTGGGAAATTCCTAAAACTCCTTTTTTGATTGCCATCAATTTAAATTAGACATATGGAAACCTTATGAAAATAGTTTATATGAGTTAAACTATAATGTAAAACCCAAAAATAACATGCCTACCAAAGAATTAACCAAGGTATCAAAACCCACTTTATGGCAGAATATATGCGCCCGAAATTATGGTATAGTGGCTTACCAAAGTTATTCGAGATATGGTTCCAACAGACCATATCTAATTGTGGTTTCTTATGGTTCCATTGCTCAACGATACGAGATATCATGGAAAATAAATAACTCATTCCTCCGCCAAAAGCTCCACCGCAAAGTATGACATATGCTTATTTCTCACAACGATAACAATGGGCTTCAATAAACCACCAGCGTCATTGCATCCAACCGCAAGATAAACAAAGGACATATTTTCTCACTAACTCATGTCCGAATGAATGAAAACCATATGTAGATGAGAAGGGATAATTGCCATGCTTAGAACCGAAAGATCTGTGTATGGTATCTTCTCAACTAAAATATGGCTCGACATCAAAACCCTAATGAATACAATTACACATTCCCACGTCATATTTTTGACGAGAATAGGGTCCAAGCTCAAATAACTCATTCCTCCGCCAACATCAACTATAGTATACCTTGGATCAAATTAATTCATACCATTCAAAGTGAGGAACCACATTCATGAATAGAATGAACGTGGAGCACACATCAATGTAGCTAGGATTGCATCCATGGAAAAAATAGTGTCCTTATCCTTACTTGTAAGTTGCCTGATAACAAGATCGTTAGTAGTGGTTACCTTGAAAAAGTTTCAATTCTTGAAACGTTGCACCTTCATGACATGATGCTCTGCTCTGACTTCAACACGATCTCTAATGTATAGAATCAAATGATGGATTCCTATCCAGTCTTCTACACATATATTATCAGAGATACCAAGCTCACATAGGCTCAAAGAGCACTATGACTGATTATTACCTTCAATCTTTGGCTAGTATTGTTGGCCCTTGGGTGTGAAAGTAAGCGAATATCAAGGCAGAAAAGGATAAATGCAAACTATGCGGAAGACACAGTGACTGAGACTGGGTCGAAGTGAGAAGAAGAGAAGAAGAGATGGAGCGAAGTAAGAGAAAGCAAGTTGTTGGACAAAGAGATCAAGGATGAAATATCATCAAGGAAGAGGGATTGTGGAAAACTGAGCAAGTGGAAAAATCCATCATTGGATGCTTTGGAGCATCGCGCAACAAGGAAGGAAAGAAAGGTTGGTGAAGCCTTGAAAACGCGAGTCAAGTTGACCTAGGGTTTGAGACACCTAGGGTTTTGGTATCTAGGGTTTTGACACTTAGGTTTTAACCTAAAGGTGTCCAAGATCTATTGTAATGTATAAATAAAGGTCTAAAGGACCCGGGATGGGTTGTTGTTATGGTTGGTATTGTCCGTTCTAGTTTTGTTATTGGCATGAGTGATTATTGTTGTGTGATAAAGAAGTGCTAAGTGCAGAGTCGTCTGGTATTGTAAGATCTTCAGTTGAGTGTGAAGATCAACCCTGTAGTTGGGTGCGCAGGGAAGGGAGGGACAGAGAGGAGAAGAGATAAGATCTGCTAGCTAAGAGCACAGATAAGAACTGTATGCTTCATCTTAATATATTATAAAGAATAGTTCTGTGGACATAGCCCTAGAGAGAGGGTGAACCACGTATATCTCATGTTATGTGTGATTGATGTTGTGTTCTTTGTCATTTGATATGTTGCTATTGTGATAATGTGTTAGATCTGAGATATAACTTAGTATTCTTTATCTTCCTACAACCTACTGCACAAGTTGTAGGAAGATAATGTGTTAGGTTATAGGAGTATTCTTAGTATTCTTAGTATTATTGTGATAATGTGTGAGATCATCAAGTTTGCGGTTGACAAAATAGAATCATATAGCCAAGCCGAGAGATATTTCTTCAAGGGACTCAGAGGAAAAAATTTACACTTTCTAAAGTTGAGAATCAAGATGTTATTGCATGAGAAGAACATCTTGAAGATACAGTAGTTGGTCAGGTTCGAAAAAGATAATGTTCAAGAATTCAGCTAGCGACAACGACACAGAGGCTGAATATATGCGCAGTGGGAGAGCATTCAAAGAAGTTCCTCTTGCGAATCTATTTAAGGAGAAATACGGGGACGAGGGTTTCTATAGTAGAGAAGAGGCAGATCTGACAGATGAAGAGCTTTCAGAACCTGCTAGGGAAAAGGATGGGGAAGCTGAAGAACCTCACCGGGAAGAGCCAGAAGCTTCAAGAACTGCGTAGGCCATTGAAGTAATTACTATTACTCCTCTTGTTGTTTCAACAACACTAAGCAATCAGAACAGTTAGAGTCACCAGAGTCCTCGGAGTACTATTACTAGCAGTTTAGCATATACTCAGACAAGAAACCTAAGAAGCTCTATGGAAGATGAGATGAGGCTCCCTATCTTT
Organism: Picea engelmannii; assembly: GCA_009831015.1. Taxonomy (NCBI): domain Eukaryota; kingdom Viridiplantae; phylum Streptophyta; class Pinopsida; order Pinales; family Pinaceae; genus Picea; species Picea engelmannii. The sequence continues at coordinate 1,146,624 of ML777051.1, read as the reverse complement.
AGGGGAGATGGATCTAAAGATCCTGATCAGCACTGGTTCCTATGTGAATTCGTATGGAATATTAAGAATGTCATCGACGAAGCTGTTAAAAGAGATCAGTTTAGTACTACCCTAAGAGATCGTGCGCTAAGCTGGTACATGAAACTTGTCCAAGGACTTGCATAGCCTAAGTTGTTGAATGAGATTAATAATGCATTGATTGAAGAGTTCAATAAACCCAAGTGAAAGTCACAATGTATTACAGAGCTGAAAGAGACCAAGCAGAAAGTAGCTAAACATGTTTGGGAATTCGATCAGAGGTTCAAGACCTTAACATTTCGGTTGAATTTTCAGATTCCAGATGAGCAGAACAAGGAATGGTTCATTGCTGCCCTTTTACCACACATTAGAGTCCCTCTGATGCAATATAAGATTGCTTTGCAGTCTGAGGCGCTGGAGATCGCCATGAAGTTAGAATCATCCCCTATGGGAGAATCCAGCACAGGTATGAGTCAAATCTTGAGTCAGCTAACCAGTTTGTCTCTGCAAGTTGAAGATATGAAGAAAGACAAGGGAAAAGATAAAAGAGAGAACATCTGGTGTGTCAGATGAAAACCAGAAGGCCATGACAAGGAGCATTGTCCCCTATTTCACGAATACTTAGCCTTTGGATACACGAGCCCTTTGAAGCAAGTCACCCTACCCTGTTGCGAGGTATGTAGAAACAGACACCGCCCTGGTGAGTTCTATTACATGCAAAAATATGTTTAGACACCCACAAATATGTATTGCACATTCTGTAAGTCAGTAGGACATGATGATAAGGATTGTAGGGCGTATGAGATCATGCATGAAAGATCAAGAGACATATATAAGATCGAAGGCTAAGTACATCAAGAAGGAAGCACTACATAATATAATTCCCCAGGAAGAGGAAACTTCAACCCTCGTGGTGGATTCAGAGGAAGAGGAAGAGGAGGAGGTATGGGTCGAGGTCGAGGACAAATCATTTGTTATAACTGTGCGCAGCCGGAAGACTTGGCAAGGGAATGTCAGAACCCTTGTACCACTTGTAGTTACTGCAACTCATTTGAACATGTCATAGAATATTGTCATGCGTTGTCAGCCAAGCTTCAGGAGAAACAAGGAGGAAACCAACAAATACAACTAATCCAAGAAGAACCTCGCAGAGTAGATCCTAGAGTCGTTGTTATCACTAGAGGAGGTGATGTTGCAGGACAAGATAGAATGACCCAAGGAAAGACTACAGAAGAATCAGGAGTCAGGAAAGTTGCAGAGAAGAAACAAACTTTTGATGCAAAGAAAAACAACACAAATGTTTGAGGAGGAAAGAAAAGAATTCAGGGGAGATCAAGGTTCTTCATCAAAGACATGACCATAAGTAAAATAATATGGAATGCATCTTGCATTCGATCAGTCTGCTCTGCCAAAAGAAGGAAAAGAGGTAAGCAAGCTCATGGAATTCTTATATACTTGCATTAAGTTGATTCAAGATGAGAGCGGTGTACAAGAGATACAAAATTTAATCAGACAGTACGAGATAGGGAAGGTAGACCCCTTACTAAGTAGAGCAGTACACCTAATATCCAAAAAGAGGAGGACAAATAAAGAATTACACATGAACGCTCAAATTGGAGAGTATGATATAGACTATGTGGTCCTCGACTTAGGGTCAGAGGTCAACGTCATGATGAAGCAGACCTGGGCACTGATGGAAAAACCTAAGTTGATCTATTCCCCTATCAGGCTTAGGATGGCCAATAAACAAGCTGTGAGTCGCTTCGAAAGATTGGAACATGTCCCTGTAGACATTGATGGGGTCAGAACATTTGTGGAATTCAAAGTCATTGAGATAGTCGATGATATTTGTCCTTACCCCGCACTGTTAGGAATTGATTGGGCTTTTAATAATTCCACTGTGGTTGATTTAAAGAAAAGACGAATGACATTTGAAGGTGATGGCCTTAGGTTTATTGCACCTTTGGATCCTAACGAAGGTCCCAGATACACAGAGACCATCAGAGAAGAAGACTGTGCATATGAGTTAGAAAACATATACAAATTGACAGCCAAACAACAATATTACATTAATCCTACAACAGAAGTAAATTTGAGCTGGTGAAGTGAGAGCGCATGTTCATCAGATTCAGAAGAAACACTGGAGAATTGGCAGAAAAAAATGTACGAAGTATCTACAAGGAGATATGCTAGATTGACCAGAGAAGTTCGTTGGATCGACACAACAGTAAGTAACTTACCCATCTTTGACAGTCTAAATCATTTAGAAGCATTCTTGTTGAACTTTGAAGAAATCGTACCAACCCAACAAAGATTGTTGGAAATGGATGAGGCCTTGAAACAAACACCAACAAGATGGTGGGGGACACACAAAAACAACATTACAGACTGGGTACAATGTCACACTTTGATGACAGTGCGGTTCTCGGAGAAAATAGAAGGCTGCGAAGTTAGGCACACAGGTCAAATATGTTCGAAGGACCATGTGCACAGTTGCAAGGAAGCCTGGAGAAACATTCCTCAAAAGCAGTGGGTGAAAAAATTCATTAACACACTAGACACAACCCCTATCAACTGATATCTTTAAGCAGAACTACGCCTCATCACTGCAGATTGGGAAGGTATGACTCATAATTTTGTAACCACCTTCTTATTTGAAAGCCAATATCCTTCAGTAGATCAAGCGTTACAGATTGTAAGACAGAAAGTATTTGAGGAGGCATCTAGCCTCCCTTTGGAACAAGAAGAGGATGAATGGACTACGCCCCTCTAGAAACTGCAAGGCTGCTACAACATCAATGTTGATGAAGACGATGATCCTAGGAAGGTGAACATCACCGAAACATAAGTCTAAAGAGACATAGAAGGACCATAAGTTGAGCTACTTGTCATTGGAAAGCCAATCAATATCAAGAAAGTCAATATTGGAACAGAGCAAACACCGAAGCATGCCAATGTTGGAGATTATCGGGATGTTGCCACTATTGACAAAATCACAGAGTTAATGCATGAATATTAGAACTTGTTTCCAACCAAGTTCACTAATATGAAGGGTATTAAAGGGCCTATGGGAGAGATGAGGATCCATTTGAAACTAGATGCCAGACCAGTTAAACAGAGACCTTAGAGATTGAACCCTAAATATAAGGAGAAAGTGAATATTGAGCTCGACAGAATGTTGGAAGTAGGGATCATAGAACCTGTCGAAGAGTCAGAGTGGATTATCCCTATGGTGGTACAAGACAAGAGGACAGGAGAGATCAGGATATGCATATATCTCAGGAAGATGAACGATGCATGTTTGCATGACCCATTCCCTACGCCATTTACTAATGAAGTGTTAGATAATGTAGGAGGCCAAAAGGTATATTATTTTACAGATGGATTTTCGAGATACCATCAGATTAGGATTGTCAAGGAAGATCACCATAAGACCACATTTGTAACAGAATGGGGATCCTACTAGTATAAAGTGATTCCATTTGGATTGAAGAATTCCCCATCCATATTTTCTAGGGTGGTGGTCGAAGCGTATAAGGAGTTTCTACATAAATTTCTAGAAGCATACTTTGATGATTGGACTGTTTTTAGTCTATTGAAAATCGCATTGAATGTCTAAGGCTAATGTTGGACAAGTGTAGACAATATCAGATTGCCTTGAACCTGAAGAAGTGCATCTTCTTTTCACCCTTTGGAGTGTTGTTAGGTCATATTGTATGAAAGCAGGGATTGCTGATAGATCCATATAAGGTTTCCATTATAGTTGACCTGCCCCCTCCTACTTCATTCAAACAGTTGTGCACTACGCTAGGACATATTGGATATTACAGGAAAATCATTAAAGGCTATGCACAGATTACAACACCCATGGAGAAGATTTTGAAGAAAGGATGTCAGTTTCATTGGATAGAAGAATGCCAACAGAGTTTCGACACAGTGAAACATAAAATGGTTACTGCGCCTATTCTGGTTTTCCCAGATTGGAGCAAGGAATTTCACGTGCATGTCGATGTATCTTCTATTGCATTAGGAGCAGTGTTAGCACATCCAGGAGCAGGATACATTGACCACCCATTAGCCTTTGCTATCAGGAATCTATCAATAGCTGAGATTAACTAGACCACTACTGAGAGAGAAGGGTTAGCCATGGTGTATGCACTGAAGAAGTTTCTCCACTACTTGTTGGGAGGACACTTTAAAATGTTTACCAATCACTCTGCGCTGAAATACCTAGTCAACAAGCCAGTGTTGGGGGGGATAATATGCAGATGGCTTGTGTTGTTTCAGGAATATGATTTTGAGATCGTGGTTAAACCAGGAAGGATGAACAAAGGTCCTAACCACTTGTCGAGGTTGGAACATGGAGAAGAGCCTACTAGCTTGGAGGATACACTACCAGATGCACAGTTGTTGGCCATTAGGAAGGTTGATGATCACTTCGCAGAGATAGTTCAGTTCCTATCCACATGAATATCACCTTGTGATTACACAGTCATTCAGAAGAAACAATTGGTGGTGCGCGTTGCAAACTTTTCACTTATAGTTGGACAACTATACAAGATGGGACCTGATGAGATATTAAGGAGGTGTGTTATGGAAGCAGAGAGACCATTAATCCTCGCAGAAGCACATGAAGGCATCACAGGAGGACACTACGCAAGGAAAGAAACAACGCAGAAGGTTCTTAGAGATGGCCTTTTGTGGCCTACCTTACACAGAGATGCTAAGGATTATTTCAGAGCCTGTGATGTATGCCAAAGAGTTGGGGGAAACCATCCAGAAGAAATGAAATGTCATTAGCACCCCAGGTAACCTTACAAGCCTTTGAGAAATGGGCCATTGACTTCGTGGGACCTATAAACCCATCAGGGAAGCATACAGAAGCTAGATACATAATCACTGCGACATAGTACTTGACCAGATGGGCATAAGCAAGAGCAGTTAAGGACTGCAGTGCAACTACAGTTGCACACTTCATATTTGATGATATCATAACCAGGTTTGGATGCCCAAATACTCTCATGAGTGATCAAGGTACACATTTTATTAACAAGACCATTGAAGCCCTGACTCAGGAATTTGAAGTTCATCATCAGAAGAGCACACCTTACCACCCGCAAGCAAATGGGACAGTTTAAGCATTCAACAATATCTTGGAGACAACACTAACAAATATTTGCAGTGTGAACATGGATGACTGGGATTTGAGAGTACCAGCAGTATTATGGGCCTATAGAACCACTTGCAAGAAACTGACCATGCAGACCCCCTTCAAATTGGTCTATGGTCTAGAAGCAGTTGTACCCATGGAATATTCGGTTCCTAGTCTGAGAATTGCAGCCTTTACATATATGGATGACACTGGCACTGTGCAAGAGAGGCTTGTGCAGTTGGTCGAATTGGAAGAAGACAAAATTCTTGCAGGATTTCACCAACAAGTTCAGAAAGAAAGAGAGAAGACCTACCATGACAAACACATAAAAAAAAAGGCATTTAAGCAGGAGATCTGGTATTGGTATATGACAACAAGTTCATGAAGCATCCAAGAAAGTTCAAAACGCATTGTCTTGGGCCATATGAGGTCGCCTATGTTACAGAAGGAGGAGTTGTGCAGTTGAAAATTTTAACTGGAGAATGGAAGGAAGGGTTGGTGAATGGGAGCCAGTTGAAAGTGTATTATGACAACCAGTTGCCTCGCAGATCCTAGTAAAAGCATGAGGAAAAGGGTCTAGGTACCAGGTGCAGTTGAAACTGGGTACCAGACACAAAAAAGACAGTCTTCACAAGGAAGGGAGGAATTGAGCAGAAAGCAAAGGTTGCACTGTGCAGTCTGAATTCGAAGCAAAACAAGAAGTTCAGATATGAAGTGCCTTGGGACGAGTCACATGTGAGTGTTGGGGGGTTGTTGGCCCTTGGGTATGAACGTAAGTGAAGATCAAGGAAGAAAAGGAGAAATGTGAACTGTGCGGAAGACACAATGACTGAGACTGGGTCGAAGTGAGAAGAAGAGAAGAAAATATGGAGCGAAGTAAGAGAAAGCAAGTCGTTGGATGAGGAGATCGAGGATGAAAGATCAACAAGAATAGGGATCATGGACAACTCATTAAGCGAAAAAATCCACCGTTGGATGCTTTGGAGCACCGTGCAACAAGGCAGGAAAGACAGGCTGGCGAAGCCCTGAAAACACGGGTCAAGTTGACCTAGGGTTTGATCCCCTTAGGGTTTTTTTATCTAGGGTTTTGACACTTAGGTTTTAACCTAAGGGTGTCCGAGAGCTATTGTAATTTATAAATAAAGGTCTAAAGGACCTGAGATGGGTTTTTTTTATTGTTGGTATTGTTCGTTCTAGTTTTGTTATTGGCATGAGTGATTATTGTTGTGTAAGAGAGAAGTGCTAAGTGCAGAGTCTTCTGGTATTGTAAGATATTCAACTGGGTGAGAAGATCAACCCTACAGCTGGGTGCACAGGGAAGAGAGGGACATAGAGGAGAAGAGAGAAGATTTGCTAGCTAAGAGTGCAAATAAGAACTGTATGCTTCATCTTAATATATTATAAAGCACAATTCTGTGGATGTAGCCCTAAAGAGAGGGTGAACCATGTATATCTCGTGTTATGTGTGATTGATGTTGTGTTCTTTGTCATTTGATATGTTGCTGATATATAGATCTGAGATACGTCTACGGACCTGCTTCAATTGGAATACAGATCACTTTCATTCCTTCTTCAAAGATGTTGGGACGTTCTCATAAGTCATTACATAAGAGATTCCTTCTCCTTCAATGAGGATTCAAGAAGACTACTCACACTCATATCTCTCCATACATCAAGAAAGATAATTCCTTACATGGATAAGTCTCTCAATGCTTAGGAGTAGTAGCACTATGGCTCTCTTACAATAATAGGATCTAATTACAAAAGAGGAAAAACAAGATCTATAAATGTAGGATTTCAAACTATCTTCAAGCACATAATGGGAAACATCTCAAAACCATCCAAGGCTCTTCATCTATGCCCTTGATTCTCTCAACCTATAATTGAGAATAATGACAAATTGGTGTGAGGTGGTATCTCACATAAAAACCAATTTCATGATCTATGTATTGTAGAGCACCAGGATCCACTGCACATGCTCCAACAGTGGCACGCCTGATGGTCCCTCTCCTCTACTCTCCCTATAGTTATGTTGCGCCAAATATGGGAATTTAAATGTGTCGGCCATGTCATGATCGAAGTATTTCATGGTGTCTACTCCTCCCACTATCTCATCATCTGCCTTTACTCCCTATGGGATTTTCGGCATTACTATTTTCCAATTCCGCCTGTGTGCACAATATTCCTTGCACACTACTCTTAGCTCGTGCCTTCTTCTTCCCTTGCAGGGACGACATCCTGACCTCTAGTACGCCCTGGTGCTCTATTTCATGCTCTTCTTCTAGCTCTAGGCCCTGTTGTGCTGAATCTGTGGCATGTTCACCCTGTTGTGGCCCTTTTCCCCTTGACACGTCGTATTTTGTCCTCTTTGCATCCTCCTTAGGCTACCTGATCTTCTGTGATATGTTTCCTTCTTCCTCAACCTGTATGTTGTGTGGCTCATATTCCAACATATGGATCCTATCTAGATCCACGACTGTGGGCATGTCTTGTGTCCCTGTTTGTGTCACCCGAGCACTACTTCTCGTGTTTATCCTGTACCTGTTTGACGCTCCAATGTGTGGTGGTGACATCTTATTAAGAATCAAATTGTTGATCTGAAATGCTCAACCTACTCTCCCAAATTGTCACTCTCTCACACTTAGACTTCTCTCTTCATTCTTCTCCTTAGCAAAAAAAACAAAAATGGCCACATTCCCCCCCCCCCTTTTCCAACTTTATAGCGGGATGGTGAAATGACAACTATTTTGCATTGACAGTTTTGACTTTTTCCTTTGCGCTCCACTTTTGTACTTGTCAACTATTTTCCAGCACGTAGTAATATAACCTTTAACAATTAACATATTTATCATAAAGTTGGATAACTCAAATATAAGAGTAAGAAATGCAACATTCACACACATGATACAAATATACCGTGATTCACCCCCTACTGGACTACGTCCATAAAGATTTGTCATTTCTTCTCTTTATTCAAATTCTTGCAAAATCCAGTGTTGTGCACTGTACAATTCTTTCCCCATTACATTCGATCTCCGCAAATCACACCAGTCTCTCAACATGACCTCTTACTCAACTAAAGGACCTAGTACAACCTCAATGATACACACACACCAACAAAAAGGGCAACCCTCTCGTCGTCCTAATACATTCTACTTATACAATAAAAGGGATCAAAGCCCTTACAAAAACCCTAACCCTAAGTGGATTAGGTTTGTCCACTTTCTTGTCGACTTAATCTCGGCTGGTCCTCAATCCAACCTTTGCTCCAAGTTGACGCTTGTCAAATTTCCAACTACTCTGTAGTAGTTTGTCCACTTTGTAACTGTTTTTCTCGGTGTTGCTTTTTCCTCTTTTTTTGACGCTGCTTTTCTTCTAATTCTAGCACACTCCCCTATTTTCCTGCATTGCTTTGATTCCTTCAAAACTTCCTTGATTCTCCCAAAAATTGGCCTGCACCAACACTGAACAACTTGAATCACTTAATTTGGAGGTGTATTAAGACCCGAGCATGCATTTTTGTGAAGCTTGGCATGCATTTTGCACAAGGGTGGAAATTACAGTTTAAAATCAAAACATGTATTTCTTAAGTGTTAGTGTTCATTTTCAGATGTGGAGGCTCTAACAAGATTGAATTAGGGTTGCATGTAACAGTAGAAACCCTAATCCTAATCGTCGATATCATCATATATCGAGAACATTGACATCTACATCTAACTCAACTTCCTTGACTTCTTAGTCTAGCATATCTACGTGCTCCCTATGCCCATTGCATCATAATCATGGATTTTAGTGTATAACATCAATTTAATTTTTCTTTAACTTTATTTGATTTCCGTTGTAACTCTTATGCACATACTCATCATGGAATATCCCACGAAAAATTCCCCCAAAGCCTGGGTGCTTCGATAGACCTCCGACGACCTATGCCCACCGGTCATCACAATGTCGACGGACGTTGCCAGTCATAGCATCTCAACTCGGACAGAAATTACATGCAATATTGTTGCACCTTTTATGGACGCAGCCCCGTTGTAACATCACAAATTTGAGGGTGAGTGTGTCAACACTCTGACGGTATGTCCGACAGACTCTGTGCGCCATATCGTTGTGAGACCAACATGCCACGAAAGCATTGCGATGACCGCTTGGAGGATCAAAGTTGTTCACAAATGCCATGTGGCAACGTTTTTCAGCAAACAAACTACAACTAGATATGGACTTTGGAGTTGCGATGATGTTTTTCGATGAAAGTTTGGCAGTTTAAATCTCTCCACAACTGCCACGTGGCAGGTTTTTACATTGAAAGTACGACAAATAGATATGTTTCTTGATGGTTTTACGAAACGAGTTCATCGAACATTTGGAATCGTGTTCGTCGAAACGTTGTCCTGAAGACGTTGAAAATTATGCCAAGTATACTAGTGAACACATATACCCAAGTTATCTTCATACAACATAAATCCCTAAATAATGGTTCTTACACTAAATTGGAGCATTATACTCTAACACTTCCATATTAAATTTGAGTATATCTAATTGCATTTAAAAGGTTTCTTCTATAATCTAGTATAAGGGAGATGTGTAATTCCTTCAGTGTTTAACATGGAGTTGACAAGTGGCATTTAAAAAAAATATTAACAACAAAAAAATATTTCAATGTCAAGCATAAATAAAATATATCAATATCAATTATATGTGTGTGTGAGCGATTCCTTTCATGCTCAACATGGAGTTGACATGTGGCATATATATATATATATATATATATAACCAACATAGACCCATCTTAACTTCAAAAGAGAGATTCTTAAGGGATATGATCCCCCTTGGTGCATGATAGGTATGGATAAAGATGAATCTAAACAACATAGTCTAAACGTTCTACGTTTTTACTCTTTTTCGGATGTTTTTCTGACAGGTTTTGTTGGAATAGTTGGAATGACAACTTTCAATGACTCAACTTATGTATTACAGGTGCCTTGAAGTTTCTGAGGGAACTGAATCAATTTATGCATTCAAAAATACGATTTGAGCACTATCAAATTGTGATTTTTCCAACAATCACGTGGTTGGAATTCCACTATTAATCACTTGAAAAAATAAAGAAAATAAAACTTAAAAAATTTAAACTGCACCAATCTAAACTCGTGTATATCACATAAAAATCTCTTAGGAAAAATCATTAATAATTACAATTTACAAACCTAATTAAATACCCGTAATTTTAAAACATTTAAAATTTGCAAATAATTAAAATGACTAAAATTTTCGAAGTAGTTAAAATTTTAATTTTAATTTTTTCACTAACTTTTAAGGCAAAGTTATCACTTTAGTTGAAAATCACATTAATAAATTGCTTATGTGCATTATTTTCCTTAAATTCCTCCAAAATAAATTACTTTAATAATAAACATTAATATCACATAACCATAATGTGAATATGATATCATTATATTATTAATATTTTAGTCATTCTTCGTATAAACCCTAATTACGACTCAATTAAATCATCATATATATTAAATTAACTACACACCAAAATATAACAAACTACTCTGAACACGGTATCACGTTATTAATGTTTCCTGTTGAGGGGCCTTTGTGTCCACGTGCTTTACTAAATGGAAATCCATTTTTGATTTGACAATCCGTGACAACATTAAGAGTCATACTTATAGGTTTGTGTCCTCATATCTCTCCAAGTAATAAATAAAGCTTTGGCCTTTTCAGAAAACAATGATGGAGTCAGAACTTTAATGTCTCCAAAAAGTAATATTTAAATGTCTTTATTTGTACATTTTAACTTCTTCATTATCTTGATTGTTTAGAGTCATATTCATAGGTTTCACGCCTCATAAAGTTTTTGATGTAATAAATAAAGTTTTGACTTTCTCTAGAAAACRATGATACAGTGAGAACTTTATACAAAGCTTTAATGTCTCCAACTAAGCAATATTTAATCATTTAATTCAAAGCTTTGATGTCTGTGAGTAATATTTAGTTACTTAGTTGGAGACACATGCAAAGCTTTAATGTCTCCAACCAAGTAATATTTATTTATTTAATTATTATCTTGGTTGTTTGGATAGAGGTACCGATTACTTTTTTTTTTTTTTTTATATTAATAATTTTGTTAAATAATGAATTTATTATTAATATTGGTAAAATTAAGGTTATGATAATTATAAATTATAAAATTATTTTTTAAATTTGTATAACATTTTTTAATATATATTTTTTTAAATATTTAGATATCAATTTTTATTAGCATTTAAATTGGGGTCATAATGTTGAAAAGATCGTTGTCAGTGGTTGGAAAGCTTATTATGGTTGGGAAAAGTGGGAAAATTGTCCCTATTAATTATTGATGACATCACTATGTTTATGCATCATTTACTTGCACATGACTTATAGTGCACATTAATTATTGGTGACATCATTGTGTTTATGCATCATTTACTTGCACATGACTTATAGTGCACATTAGAAGGAAAATAGGTCATTTCATAATTCAAATTCAAGGCATCATTAGGCATAGTCCTAGCTCGCTTGCAACATATTTAAAACATGAAGGAAATGATTTTAATGTAGAAGATAAAGAGGATGAATTTGAAAGAGAGTTTTAGACAACCATCAAAGCATATATGAATGACTATGCTCTGTAACTTAAACTCCAAAAAGCCATGACTTTCTCTATTGCACTCTATGCATTTGAGTTGTAGCTTGAAGAGGCACAAGTTGCACCCAAACCTACACTTGCTCGTTCATCTTCAAATTCAAATCCAAGTGGTTTCATTAGCTGGACCATATTTGACTAGCAAAGAGGAAGGGGTTATGTGTATCAAGGAACTTAGACTACACTAATTTATTGTGAATCTTGAATTTGAGGCTCCTTTAAAGAAAAGCATAAAAATGAATCCAAAACAAAAAATGATTGTTGAGTTTGAGCAGAGAAGATGGTGGACATGATTTAATGTAGAGCGTGACATTGGGATATTAAATCTATGCATTTGCTTTATAAATTTATTGTTTATTAAAGTGTAGAAGCAAGAGTTTAATTTCATCTTGATCATCACCATTGTGATTCCTTTTGGAAGGTGTACATCCTCCTCCCTTGACTTACATTGCAATCATCCATTTCTAAATTAGAGATAACCACACATTGGGCATGATAATGTCCTCACAACTAATATCATCCAAAGTTATTTTTAATGGGTTGCATGCTATGAATGAATTAGATTTGGAAAATCCCACATCAACATTATATCATAAGATATTTTGGATTTCCTTCCTGACAACATGTTAAATAAAAACTAGTAAAAACCATTTGCTAAATGATTAGCATGTAGTAAGTCCAAATAGTATTTACCCTTGATATAATCTAGCATTTACTCTTCCTTCCACAATGTGATTGTTTCAAAAGTTAATATTGCTAATATTTATGTAGCAGTGAATGGAGATTAACATTGATCAAGATAATACCAAGTAGTTCTACTATAATACTTGTTCACATTCATGGCCATTAAACACTCTAGTGTGAAAAGACATTGGTTGGAAAAGGTTGTAATTCACCGACATTCTTACCTAGCAGCCATCCCAACACAATTTGCTCCCTCAACATGAGTTCCTTCAAAGAAAATAGCATGGAATGATGTATTCATAAGAAAAGCAAGACAATGATAAAAAAACATTATTTTGCAAG
>ML777051.1:1096466-1114602 GCA_009831015.1 Picea engelmannii | reverse complement strand
TCCGGTTGATCTACTTATGTGTCACATGTCTAACTATGGTTGGACCATATATGCCACTTGCCATCATGTAACTAGGCCACCTAGAGGTACTATCTGCCACATTAGTTGCCAACAATCATGTGCCACATCACCTATATGGTGCCACTTGTCATTATTTGGAGCTACCACTTTTCATCCCATGATCCTGCCATGTGTCTCTCTTAGATCCTACCACATGTCTCTTTAGGGTTGACTTTTGTCCCGTTTGACCTGAACTTTGACCAACCATAACTTTTGCATACATATTCCATTTGAGGCAAAATGTGTGGCATTGGAAAGCTTGTGACGAGCTCTACGCATTGATTGTGTTTTCGAGATAATTTAAGACGATTAATTTCAAGAATTTATGATCCCTTATGGACCCCTGTGTGTGTTCTGGGTCCTCCTAGACTTCAATGGGAGTTCCTATATCCTCTCGGATCATTCCTCCCCAATGGGAGGCTTTTGGACCTCCAAAAGGTTTACATTAAATGAGGGAGATGCTTCCTCACTTGACCTGTGTCTCTTCCCCATGTCTAGACCACTTGACTCATTACAATCAACTGAATAACAAGGATGAAGGCTGAAATAATTTTGCTAACATAATAAATCATTCTCGGAATTTCACATCTATCTGCATTCATATTTTCCACTACTGGCCATGCACAACATATCAACAGTAGTAGCGAACATATAGATGCTACTGACAATGAATTAAAAGCATTCCTGCGATCCTTGAAAAAATCTTTGTCACCTGCATGTAATGGATCTTCATGTGGAAACTTTGGAGAATTTTGAAACACTTCATGACTAGGAGATAACTTGACTATTGCATTATTATATCCTTCAATTTCTTTTGCAAACATCATAGACACATTCTTGCTTGCATTCACAACACCTACAACTATGATTTATGTCTTGTCACCTAATTCAAATCTCAAATCTTGTTGGATTGTGACAACATCATTTTTCTTTCCTTTTCCTCCATACTTTTTAGGCCTTAATTCAAGATGCAACTTCCAACAATGATCTTCATCCTGTCCACTTTTCTTGCAATGAGTACATGTGAGATTTGTTTTTTCCTTATTTATTGTAGCTACTTGTTTCTCTTCTCCCTTGTTCATAATTCCCTTTTGCTAAGAAAACTCCTTGGAGCAACCATCTTTAACATCTTTCCCACTGGACTCAATATGTACAACTTGAACACATAATTCATCAAAATCGGTGGTATTTAAAAAAAGAAGAGTATGACGAATGTAACTATGCAAAGCACCAATGTATTTCAGAAGGGTTTCTCTAGAATGTAATGAAATATTTAAAGCCAATGCTTTCTTCCTAAAATCCTCGGTAAAATATTGCACACTCTGTCATTTTCCTTGCCTTAAATATTTCCATTCCATAATTTCTTTTTGTCAATATTCCAAAGGATAAAATTATTTATTTAATGCAGCTTTGAATTCTGACTAAGAAGAGAGAATATTACCTCTCTTTTGGATACCTTCCTGAAGTTTACCTTCCCACCAAATCAACGTTGTGCCTTCAAGGCGAAGAGAGGCCAATTGAATAGTTACCTCGTCTCCATAAATCTGTTGAACATAGTAATAGACTTCCAGTTGTTGAATCCAATTGTCTAGCTTCTTAGCATTATGCTTGCCATCATACATGGGAAAATTAAACTTGACATCCAAATTTAATAGTGGCTTATTTGAAGCAATTTGCTTACGAGGATATGGAGGCAGAGAAGTGGAAGGAGATGAAGGAGGTGAAGGTGTGGAAGGAGGCGAAGAAGGAGGTGGAGAAGGAGGAAGATCATATTTTTTTTAACTTCTCCAGAACTTTCTCATTTTCATAATTCTCTCTGACTGTAAAGCTCTTCCACCATTGTCTTCATTTGATTAAAGACATTGAAGAAATCATCTTCATATTCATAAGGACCTATTTAACTTGGTGAAGCCATCTCTTCTCTTCGAGTGAATCTCCTTGAACCAATCTCTGGATTATAACTCTCAAGTTTTCCTTCACCACGCTTGTGTTTAGCTGTTGTAAGCATTCACATGTCAAACCTTCTTTGATACCACTTGATCCAAAAAATGGATTAGAAATCATACACCACTAGATCTGAACTGAGTGTCTCTAATATCACTTGATCATCAAATAGTGTTAAGTATGACACCACTTTCTTATTCCAAGATGCTTTTATTAACAGTTCTTATAGCATGGAAGTGTCTTGTCTTAACCAAACACTTCATCTGATGAACATAACTTGCATAATTATTCATACATGAACATATACAAAATCACATGAAATAAATAATTGTGTTTCACAATGACCTTCTTGCATGTTACTCAAACTCAATTACAAATGTCAAATGCAACACCGTCTCGGAAAATTGAATCCAATGACTATAAACACTATATATTTCTTTACAAAATGCCCAAAGGCTCTCTTACAACTCATGAATCCCAAATTTGTAGAATTTTGGCTTACAAATGAGTGATAAGATTGTCACCATCGACTTTGTTTCGGAAAACCGATTCCAATGACTATAAATACCCTGTAACTCCTAAAATACTACAAACTTGAATTCAAAAGGAAAATGAGCAAAGCTTTAGTACATGAGAATGTTGTGTTCAAAAACACAAAATAAAATTTTGTAAAACACAAAAAAAGTTGTGTGACACAAAAATGTTGTGTGTAAAATGAGTTGGGGTTTGTACCATTAAATAGGCTACCCCTCTTAACACAATCCCAAAATTAGTGGTAACTTATTACTAATTTTAGAAGGAATCCCACTAAATATGAGGTGTTGACATCATAATTAATAGCTTAGTTATGGTTTGTTATAACAAATGATATTCATAGCTATTGGTTGGTGGAACTTAAATTAAGTGGTTTTCATGGTGAAAGATCCATGGTTCAAAACCCAAAGACTCTTATTTACATGGCATAATGTGTTATTATACTATATATATTATATAGTGTATGCATAAACTAAACCCGAATTCTATATTTAGTGTATGCATAAATCAAACCCGAATTTTGAATGGATATATACCACGACAATGTAACATATGGTATCAACTCCACGTGAAGTTAGGTGGATATGTACCACGTGAATCTTTGGTAAGTGGTGATACAATGTAACATATAACATATGGTATCAACTCCACGTGAAGTTAGGTGGATATATACCACGTGAATCTTTGGTAAGTGGTTATACAATGTAACATATAACATATGGTATCACCTCCACGTGAAGTTAGGTGTTATATATATATCTCGAAGCAGGGAAAGGAAACGTTGAAGTGAGATCAAATTGTTATGTTATGTTGTTTGAATATTTGAGATTTTTTTTGTGTTCTTGAACATGAATATTTATGAGAAGTTTGAAAATGCTCACTTGATATTCGATATTCCACCAATGTCAATTCAGAAGTTTGAAAATGCTCATTTACATCTAATTTTTCATCAATGTTGATTCTATGGACTAAACACAACATTGTTTCAGGCTTAGTTTGTGTATACATGCCATCTCGGAGAGGCCTCAACTCAATCATAGAGATAAAGGGATCATCACTTTCTTAGGTTCTCATAAGGGAAGTAGACAACATTTTCCCAAAACTAACCATGACCCTTTCATAAATATATGGCTTCAACTTTTTGGTGTCAAATTTCCATGTCTTAATGGAAAAAGCTAAACCTAGCAATTGTTGGAATCCACTCTAACTTCTAGCAAATTCAATACTTCAATGTCTAAAATATTACATAAAACACATATGTCAATTCTTCAATACCTAAAATATTACATAAAACACATATGTCATGTATTTTTTCTCAACGTCAATCTGTTTCTCATTGAAATATGCTCACCTTTTTTCTCAACTTTGCAAAACTTTGATAGCCACTCTGTTATCAACAAAACATACCTTAAATACTTTCTAAAATAAAATAAATCTAACAAATTACAATGTAACTTAAATACTTTTTAAAATAAAATAAATCTAACAAATAAATACTTAAGAAAACATTAAAATAAAATAAATGTAACAAATAAGTATTTATGAAAAATATCATTAATACAAGAAACAAAGGTATTAAAAATCTAAAAACACATAATGTTGCGGCTCTTAAAAAACAATGTCTCGAACTTTGGAGATCAAAAACTCAAAATTACTCCTCTTCAATGATTTTGCAATAAATTTGTTTCAACAACCTTGTCATTTATTTATCGCTAGGGTTTCAATAGTAATACTTTCCATATCCAGTACATTTTCAACTTTAATTTCCTTTCCTTAAACT
Organism: Picea engelmannii; assembly: GCA_009831015.1. Taxonomy (NCBI): domain Eukaryota; kingdom Viridiplantae; phylum Streptophyta; class Pinopsida; order Pinales; family Pinaceae; genus Picea; species Picea engelmannii. Next base: position 1,110,284 of record ML777051.1, on the reverse strand, counting down.
CTACTTTAAGACATACACAACACATGTTCGCATTGCATTTTATACAAATTTATACTCGTTTTTCCACAATTTCTCTACATAAAATTGGAATTATGTTTCTATATATAATTAATTTGTAAATTGCACTTCAAATGATATCAAACTATTTTGCACTCATTGATTTAATAAATTTTTATTATTCTAACTTATTTAAAACTTAAAACTCAATCAACAATGACGCTAAAGCTAATAATAAGGACTTAATGACTTAAAATTTCAACGAGATCTGTGTCAACAAAATACCTGCTCTAAATCTTCTACATCATCAAATATTTGGCAGGGGTTGGGATCCTATCCTACAACTCATGTATTCTTGAATTCTCCCTCTAAATAAAGACGATTTACGAGATGATTTTTTTTTTTTTGCATGTGACCAACTCGGATATCAACAAACCTTTATAAAACCCTCTCTCCATGTGATCTTACATTTCCAAGAAATACCTTGGATGTACTGCTCAGGAGTCACTGCACCATGTGGCCATAAGAAAATGAAAATTGGAGTCGAGAAAATGAAAACTGGAGTCACTATGCCATGTGGTGATCAAAAAATCGAAATTGTTACCTGTGGAATTATTTTATACATTTAAATGAAGCTAGATGTTTTCACATCCTTTTCTTACCACATAAAAATTATATAGAGGGCATGGTATACAAAACAAATGAACAAAGATGGGAAGGAATTATAGACCGAGAGGGAGGATTTTTCACATTTTTTTGAAAAAAACGGAGATGTCAGTCAAGTACAACCTGGACGTCGAGGGATAGATATCGGGTTTCTTAGGCAGATTTTAAGTCTGTAATGGTTTGAATCCCTTGTTTGAGCCCCGCAACAAGCACCATTTATTGAGCGGTACGACAATCATAGTTTTTACGGTGATTATAGTGAAACTGCAGAAGGCTATGTTGTATACAGCGCTGTGGAAAAACAGTCGGCCAGAGTTCATAATTACTATTAGGGCCGTGCTCCAAAAAACTCTCTATAAAGCTGCGAATAGTTTCAATCTTTTTGCTGCAGAGAAATACATTGCGCCTTATAATTCAATAGCGAATAGTTTCAATCTTTTTTGCTGCAGAGAAAGACGATGCGCCTTATAATTCAGTAGAGCATATTCTTGATATGTTGTGGAAAGAACGTGGCATGATATGTTGTGGAAAAGGTTTTTCTTGATATGTTGTGGAAAGAACGTGTCATGATTCGATAGGCTGCATATAGACGATGAAACTCCCAAAAGAACTCTCCCTTAAAAAATGCCTTCGACGTAATAAAAGTGTAAATGTGCACTTCTCCTTCAAAATGAATCAATGTACATGGATCTGTTTTAATATCCATTCCGTAATTCTAGGTTGTGCAGCCTAGAGATGAATCTCCAAGTTGTTGAACCTAAAATTGCTCGATTCCTTGGAATTGAATCCTTGAATATGAAGATGGACATGTGTTAGTGTCCATTCTAGGTATCCCAACTTGAAGATGGGCAAGTCTAGTGTGCATAACGTTGAGATGTACACTTTAGGTTATGTAACTAATATTTAATATGCCCTACACAAACATACAGATGAGAAGAGTTGATGAATCACATCACAATTTACAATGCAATTAGAGTTGTAATTTTTGGTTCTTAACTAACAATATTGGGCCTTCTGTGCAGGTTGGAATGGTGTTTAACGAGACGCTGAGATTATATATCTCAGTTGCAAACGTCGTAAGACAAGCATTTAAGGACTTGAAATTGGGAGAAGAAATGGTGATTCCCAATGGTGTGAGTGTGATAGCAGACATATTATTAGTCCACAGAAATACAAAGTATTGGGGTGGCGATGCAAATGAGTTCAGGCATGAGCGTTTCAAAGATGGAGTAGTAGCTGCCACATGAAATCATTCGTCTTCCTTCATTCCCTTGGCCAGTGGGCCGCGAGTGTGTCTTGGCCATAATTTTGCAGTTCTGGAAGTCAAGGTAGCGATGTCCATCCTCCTCAAACACTTCAAATTCATATTTAGTCCATCATACAGGCACGCCCCAATGGAATTCCTCACTCTCATCCCCCAACATGGGATACCGATTATAGTGGAAAATGTGCATTCAGGCTCAGATCATGCTTGCTTATCGAAGATAAGATTACATTTAGTCCTTGCTTGTCGAAGATCTTTAGACGATTGACCTCAGAGGAGCACTGCCAATAAAAAGTCTAGCGATTTCATCATCCTTGAGTCATCCTATCAATAGAAATGATAGCCAAGGCAATCCCCATGGTCTTCTAACAGATCCGACCATTTGATTTTGCAAGAAATATTCAATTCTGATATGGTGAACCTTCCATGAGGTGAAATTAAAAAAATCACCACTCAGCTACAAGAATTCGGTTAGGTTGAGGAGGCCAATATCTTCTACTGGTTCCAAAACCGAAAGTCCAGAACTAAACAAAAGAAACAACACCATCATTATGTATAGAGGGCTAAATATAGCACAAAGATGAGTAGATCTGGTTCTAGAACTTAAAGTACATAACTAAACAAAAGAAACAACACCATCAATATGTACAGAGGGATAAATCTAGCACAGAGAGGAGTAGATCTGATCAGTATAAAGCTTTGTCGGCCACTACCACATCTAATTCCTTCCTCGACACTAGTGAATCCTCCTCTTCTAATATGTCGGTCACTTCATTTTTTAGCATCAGAATCACCAATTTTATCATGTTCAAATGACTGAAGAATCAAATATTAATTGTACCACTCAAATATGTAAATCCATAAAACTGAGAATATTTTCCCACGAATGGAAACCTTGTTTGTGTTTTTCGGTATTGGTTTTTGTATATGCTATATAGAAACAAATAGGATACAATTTCAACCTTCTGTTGCAATGTGTTTCAGAGAAATATAAAAGGAAATAATACAAATAGATACAACATTTTCCAATCCTACAAAATATTTTAAACATCTGGATAGAAGTCAAACCTAATTTAAACTGGAGATTTAATCTTCAATTACTCCCTGAAATGTAGTGTTCTTTGCATCCTCCTTGTATTTAAATCCTATAAGTGAATCATATATTGCACAATACACTGTCACACTATACTTTGAATTGTGGATGATGGTCTTTTCCATTGTTTACAGTGCCATAAATAGGCAGTTGTGAAGAATTCTTCTATGTGTAATTTATTTTTGAACATTTTGGCAGCTAGACAAAGTGAAGAAATATAAGATTGAGATTGAGATAAAAATACCAGCTCGTGGACTCCCATGAGCATTTAGTGAACTCCCGACGCGATGAGCACCCATGAAATCGATCATTCCCAACAACATGTGAGCCCATCTCACGCCATCATATCTCTAACCTCAAACACTTATTGATTCTCTTAGAATCAAACATAAATGAAGGAAATGTGACTGATCCCAATGTATTGGTTACGTTGGTTAACAATGGTTCACTTTTGTTCAATTTTGAGTGAAGTACAATACTGAGATAAAAAACCGTTATTGTAGTATATATCCAACTGCTATTGGCTCGCACACTGGCCTGGAATAATTTCTCTATCAACCATGATAATACTTTCAAACACAGGGAACATCGACCAAATTTATTTGTATAAATCCCAGGGATCTTCAACCATAATATTAGTTTAGGGTTTTGGTTTCCAGCACTGTTTGGGCATTTTTCTGAATATATTTGATGATGAAGAATGCCAGTATTATTCAATGGCGGAAGGGATACACAAAGCTTCAATAGACAGAGAACCACACTGCAGAGAGATTAATCAATAGGACTATTTGCCAAGCTAATTCACTATACAAGACCAAGTATCTTCCACAACCGATCCATTTACATCGATTCTCTATGAAAGTAAGCGACCTGAGAAAGAGGTTTACTGGGAGGAAATATTTGATTTTCAGAGGGTGGGAATCTGTTTGGTTGATCGTATATGGCATGGAATGGACTAAAAATTGAGAGATTTGATTTGATTTGAGTAAATATAAACAAACAAAAGGGAAAACAATAATAAAAATGTAGTCAAATGATAGATGCATACACATACATACCAGAGTCCAGTAGTAGGGATTTCATTTTTTGATAGTTTGGGAAGTAACATATTTAATGTCTTGATATTATGTCCAAAGCAGATAAGAAATTACCTGCAAGTATGTTTTGGCAGCTCTAATTCTCATAGCCTTGCTTCATTTTGCAAGGCTTCTTTGCCGCCTTCTTATCCATTGTTCGATCGAAGCTGTGAAATCATTGTCCAGTACAGGGGAGCATGGGTGAAAGTTGAAGGTAGGAACATGGCACTAAGGCAGTGGAGAGACAAATCACAATTGGCAGATTAGAAAGAACACGTGGCATGTTACAAATGGGTATTGACAGACGACGAAAGTAGGAGGAGAACTGCCCCTTAAAGAACGCCTTCGGCTTACTATATATATAACATAATAGTAACCAATCCAATATAAGCCAATGAAGGATTTCCACATGTCAATATTTGGTTGGTCTATTTATGTGTCACATGTCTAACTATAGTTGGACCATATATGTCAGTTGTCATATGTTGCCATATGTGCCACCTGGAGGTACTATCTGCCACGTCAAGTGCCAACAATCATGTGCCACATCACCTATATGGTGCCACTTGTCAATATATGGAGTTGCAACTTGTCAACCTGTGAGCCTACCACATGTCTCTCTCAGAGCCTACCGCATGTCTCTTCAGGGTTGACTTTTGCCTATTTGACCTAAACTTTGACCAGCCATAACTTTTGCATACAGACTCTGTTTGAGTAAAAATTTGTGTTGTTGGAAAGATTGCAATGAGCTCTACGCATTGATGGGGTTTTAAATATATTTTAAAATGATAAAATTTTGATCATTTTTTATCCCTTATGGACCCCTGTGAGCATTCTATGTCCTCCTGGACTTTAGTGAGCATTCCTGGATCCTCCTGGATTATTTCAAGAAAAAGGCTAACTGTGGAGATTTTGTCAGACATGAGGACAAAGTAACAAGGTTAAAGGATGGGTTATGAACCTATGATAAATCAAACTTAATAAAAGTTTCTAAGTATGGGAAAATACTTTGACGACTGAGATTGAATCATAGTCTCGATCGGACGGTTAAGGAGTATAAGTGTGTTGACCGTTCGGTGGCCAACTATAGCAGACCAACGATCAATATTAAATCCAAAGGGAAGGACGGACGATAGTTGAGCGTCGAAGATATGCTTCTCAAGCAAGAGTTCAGTCATGGGGAAATTCTTGCATAGAGGAGTCCATGTATACAACCAAAAATGTGAATTGAGTGTAGAATTCACAGGAAGTAAGATATGAAGAATATTTCTGGTAACTAAAAAAAAAAATGCATGTATTTTTCAGATGTTATGATTACAATACAACAAAGCATATCCAAAGGAAGTTGCATATATGAAGAAAGAAGGATAGAGGCAGTTCTTCAATATGTGAATGTTGTTTCTTAAGGAAGACGAAAGGATTAGACATCTTTGGGGAAGCAAGCTATTTGGAAGATTCTCGATGTTACTCTAATCTTTAAAAGAGAATTCTAGATGATTGTTGTGTATATCAATTGGGGATATTGGGTAAGAAAGAGATCATTTGGAATTCATGATAATGCATGTACAATATGTACACATGGAGATGAAAAGCATGAATTCATGAAAGGTGGATTGGGAAGAAGATAAAATGGTTTGGACTTGGTACCAAGTATGAGCATAGAGACTTGAAGACATGGTGTTATGTCAAGGATTCGTTACAAAAAGATCAAAATCTAGGAATGTATAATGTTAAGGTAGGAATCTAAGGGTAGCCATGAAGGATTGGGAGTCCGAGAAAATAAAAATTTATGTGTAAAGTAATCCACTTGTGTTAACCAAAGTGCTCAAGTGGGATCTGGGTGTAAGAGTAAATCAATTAGTGGATGGAGTAGTGAAAGATTATTCACTCCAAAAGATACCAATGTAAGAAAAAAGCAAAACATTGTGGCAAACCTATTCAAGAACGGTCTGATATGTCAATATTTTGATAAAGAAAGACAAAGTATGTAAATGGATATAAGGTGCATTATATCCTAGGAATAGTATGAAAATATGGAGTAATATCTCCATTATTGTTATCAAAATGGTGCAGTGGAAGCATGGTATGAATGAGATAGCTTCATAGGTGAAGTAGTGATAGTGCATGTATGCCAAAGAGTGCCAAGACATGCATAGAGAAGGCATATTTGTGAAGAAATGCTTTAAGAGGATGCAGTCAAGTTTCAATGAAAAAGTATTCCACAAATGGAAGAAGGATTCTAGCACTGATCCAAGTCCTTGAGCATCTTGAGATAATGGAAAAAGGTACCATGAGTTGGATGCTAAGTTATTTTGAATCTATTGTAGAATTCAAAGAAATGTGACAACAATAAAATAAGTTTGTTGATGCATAAAGAGAATGTTGGGTGCATTCTAAAAGTGTTGAGTGCATTCCCAAAGTAGATAAGGATGCCAAGTAAAAAAGGATTCAAGTAGGGAGGTGATTCTCATAATGGAAATCCATAATATCCCCGAAGAATAAAATGGTTTTATGCTTGTTATGGTATGTAAAATAGAGGAATGAAAAGAACCATCTCAAGTGGAAAGGATCTATGGGTGTTATTCCAGGGGACTGGAAGTACCACTACCGTTATGATGGACGATAAAGGTAATGTGGATTTCTTCCAGTTGGTCTCTATGTAGTTGGAAAATAAGACATTTGTGCAGAATTATACTATGTTGGAATATTTGACTATGAAAGTCAAGTTTAAGACCCAAATGTGTTAAGGAAAGAGAAGATATAGTGCAAGTAACCATACAAGTTGAATTGTTTGGACATGACAAGTTGAATAAGCTTGGTTCAATAAAGTAATTGGATGTTGAATATTTCAGCAAGATACAGTTGGGTCAAGTGGATCCAAGAAATAGATAAATGCTAAATATTAAATAACAACATAACGTATGGATGGAAATACAAAAACTAGCCATGAGTGGTTTGGCTGAAAAATGCTCATGGAAGCAAAAAATTGTGCTCAATGGTTATAGAAAGAGCACAAAAGGGTACATGAAAATTCAGAGAGTCAAGGAAAGCCATGAACAATAAAGAGAGTTGCAAAGAAAGAAAGAGGTTGTTTCAATTGTTGGACAACTATACATAGCACAAGAAGCCGAAATGCATATGCATTATGATCATGTTAAGGATGCATTCTTAGTACATGTAGATATGCATTAATGCATGTGAAAATGTTTGAGAATGCATATAACATGTTGTAGACTCAAAATAGTATAATGTTATATATGGAATAAATAGGTTATGATAGTTGAAAGATTGCTAATCACGATTATTGTGCCCAAGAAAAAGGGGAACTCATTGCACAGTTGAAAGTGTTGCTAATGATGTTATTACAGATAGCCATCCATATGAGGACAACGAAGAGGGATAAGTGTTGCACATTAGTTTGGTAAGGAAAATATATAAGTTTCTACAAGTTACTTGTAAATCAAGTAGCATCAAATGCATAAAAAGACAGTTGTGCAGGTATGAATTTGATGTACCTATGTTACATGAATGATGAAGGGAATTTAGGTAAGAATTTTCTCAATCATATTTGAACTTTTGAAGTGATAATATGGTGTGTATTTGAATGCATTTAAAAGAATGATATACTACTTGGTATGGTAACGGTCGAAGGCCTGGGATAGTTATGAAATTTGTTTAACTTTTGAATCTATACATATGACATAACAATATGTCATGATCTGTTGGATATGAGTTAATAACCAAAGAAAATAAAGGGGTATGACCCTGTTATAGAAGTGAATTCCAACAGATCTAACCATGTGTGAGACCATGACATGGTTGGATATGGAAAGGTTATAGTGCCACACAGGTATCCAAAGAACTTCCTACTATAATTAATGTTTGGAATGCAACCTTTTTTCGAACATACAAGAGCACCACATAATTTTATTCTCGGTGTAGTGTTTGGGATGAAAAGGAAGGAATCCAAATGGTTGAACAAGCAAGGGGAAATGTATGGATGATGTGTCGAGGTATTGCCCATACCTTTCCATCCATAATGGTGGGATTCATGAATTAGATAAAATGATATTCTAAAATCAATGCAAGGGTGCATTGAATAGTATGCATGAATAGACCATGAAAGTGTGAAAGTGGTAGTTTGCACACATGCATGCTAAGATAAAATTGTTTATGCTTGAAGGAATTTTTATAATGAATTTTGGTGAATGCATGCAGATTTAATATTTCATGGAATGATTATGCTAGCAACTGAAATGAGGTAATTATTACTAACACATGAAGTTAAGAACATTTCAGGAGTTGTTAGCTATTGCAACAAAGGAGTTGTAGTTTAAAGTAGTCACATGAATATTGGCTACAGGAAATCTATGTCAGGGGAACAAAGTAATGAAAATAACTATGTTTAAAAGAAAGGAGAAACTTAATTGTTGATACTACATGTGCAGGGAATGATACTCTCATTCCATTTAATAAATAGATTGATAACTCTGATTGAATTGTTAAATGTGGACAATCATGAAATCACTTGTGAGATTTTGTAAGTATTATAATAAAAGTATATTGTACATGATATACTAATAATCTATTAGGATGAATGCAATATGGGAGTATTGCAGGACAAGTAGTCTCAAGTATGGCACTGCTGAAGGCCATAATAAATAACTAATGCATGTTGTTACAACAACCAAGAAAATTATGAGACAGAGTCTCATACTTGGGAAAATTTTGAATTTCCTTATATAAACAATTTGAATTTCTAAATGAGATTGTTATGATATTGTCTCATGATGATTGTATGTGTATGATACATATGAGAAAAATGATATTAAAGTTGGAATGCTTAGAAATAAAGGATATTGTTGGGATATTTAATCCCTACGATTCCAAAGTGCAGACCCTTAGTGGAGGTTTGGTGTGAGTGCAACAAGGAAGAGGCAACTCAAGAATACATATGATGTTAGGAGAGAACAATACCAGAAGGACAACAAGCTTAAAGAGCAAGAGCATGGAGATTTTTGATGAATATTTTATTGTACATTGTATATAATGCACTAAGGACAAAGCATAGCTGATTTTAGAGGCTAAATTTCGAGGGGAATTTAATACCCCTAGGTTGACCCCCAAGCATAGATGATTTTAGAGGCTAAATTTAAAAAATGGGCTAATTTTCCATGGTTTTCCCAAAAACGATTTGCCAATTTCCATTTTTTTTTAAAATGATTCATCCAAATTCCATAGAATAAAATTATTTTACCTTAAAAATCGAGTTTTATAGAAACTAATATAAAATCCTTAGAAATTTGAATATTTTTACAAAACTATCGTCAAACATTTTACATTTTACATATTAAGGACTAGTAAGATTAACCTAGGTTTCTACATTTTAATATAAATTTCCATCCTTAAAATCCTTTGACCCCAAGATGTAATTATACACGTAGGATGGTGAGCCAAGATATTTTGGGCCTAAGTGCCATTGTATATATGTTGGGTGGCCAGAGTACCTATATGATTTCAAGATCTTGTAATGTGTATCTGCATATTATTAATAAAATACATTGTTGTTGCAGACCAATTAGACGAAAGAATATGGGGGGGAATAAGAACTCCACTAGAGGGAAAGGTGGTTTAAGTTAGGGAGATATTATTTTAATATTCCCTACGGCCCAAATCTTGAGATATCTTAATCTAAGATTCCAAGAGCAGAAAAATGTATAAAATGGAGCTCATGAAGCTTCATGAAGCTTCATGAAGACAAGTGTCCAGTTGGGGGATCTCACCATCGTCGGGGAAGAATGGGAACCTTAGAATATTACCATCTATAAGTTTTCATGCTATTTAGGCATCGAAATGGGGAAAGATTGGGGCAACGACTAATAAAAAGAGTATCAATATTTTTTACTGTGAAGAGGCGGGTTGTTAAGCCCGTGTACTCCAAAGAAGCGGGTTGTCAGGTTCATGGAATTCTCTCTCTTGTGAGAGAACTATCGAATAATGTTTGTTGGTGCGTTGGAAAATAGCCGCATGGATCTGAGACTTTATATCTAGCCTATTGTTGAAGCCCTAGAAAGGAGGTGGGGTAGTCGAAGGATTGTTGAGTAGAGAAGGGGCTCACTTCCTAGGGTGGGACAAGCATGCGGGAAATGAGATTTTGTAGGCTAGTTCCAAAAGTTGACACCTTGACCTGGGATTAACTGTTGAGTATAGAAATTAGTTTGGTCTAAGAAGCCTTCACTAGTGGATTTCTAATCTCATCTCGAGGGTGGCCTGATGCTGAGAATTTATGAGCAGCAGAGTCCATGGCTGGGAGGAATGTCATAGGTCTGAATGCAGTTAGTGTTTTTCATAAAAGATAAGTGTCTCTTATGTGTAATTACATGTTTTCTATTGTGTGTAATATATTCAATCTATTGTTGTAACTATTTATATTTTTATGCATGGTTTATATATGTTGTATAATTGCATGTGTGCTCATATGCAGGGCATTCTAAGTTAATAGGATGAAAATGTTATTTTTTGTAGCTTCAGGCATGTATTATCACATGATCCTAGGGTTGGGCAGGTGGGAATCATTGTAGGAAGCACATCACACTTTCAGTTTGGTGAAAACCGCCTTGGATTTGAGTGGGGGCTTCATGGGTTTGGTGATGGGATTTATGGGATCGTGTTGGGGCTTCACAACCACAAGGAAAGCCTAATTTGATGTTGACTTTTGGAGGGGATTCTATGGTGACCTCTAAGGATTGTATAGAAAGGAGAGAGGTCATTGTTGTTAATGTTTAAGCCATTATTATAGATGTTTTCATTTCATTAGATAACAATAACATAATCCAAGATCACCAAGAAATACACAATCACAAGAGACACAACATTTATCCTGGGAAACCCTCTAGGGGAAGAAAACCCAGCAAAACTTCCTTAATATAAATAGCCAATACAATGCCAAGAGATATTATATGCTAATACAAAAAGTCCTCTCCTAGATATGCGCCACTCTCTCTCTCCTTCTTCCCCGGTAGCAGATCTGAACTTGTCTCTCAAACTGAGCAAGTGAGTTGTGTCTAAGTGAGGCGCTAGCCTCCTTTATTTATACAAGTCTGGAACGTGTGAAGTGTCTCTTCACTGGCAGGTCCGACTTCTCAAACTGGGTTGGTAAACCCACCTTTATTATATTTCTGATCTTCTTTAATATCTGTTGGGGCTGACTTCTTATTCTGCCTATGACAATTGTCTTTTGACCAATCCGCAAAAGGGGATTTGGTCCTATTACAATAACTGACATGATCAATCCACAATGGGGATTGATCCTATGAATAATATATCAATAATAATAAGAAGAATACTCTTTGTAGTTACATTATTTCAACACTCCCCCTTAACAAGAAGGGTATTCTTCAGTGGCATCATGCGAGAGTGAGAGGACAACATCATTAACAACATCAGGTAGGTGAGAGGACAACATCATCAATATCATCTTGGAACACTGACTGGCATATCTATAAATCATCGAAAGCTTTCTTCATCGACAACATCGCCATTCTCAAATAATGCCATCATCATCTGCATCAATATGTATTAGTATAAAACTGATACATCATCATCATCACAAAAAAAGGATGTCTCATCATAATACAAGACTGGATTTACGTCACAGCTGTCAAACTGGAAGCTCAGTACTTGTCTCATCTCAATGTCTTTCTTTACGTCACAGCACTCAAGCTGGAAGCAAGACACCAGACTGGCTTTACGTCACAACTGTCAAGCTGGAAGCACAGTACTAGCCTCATCTCATCGTCTTGCTTTACGTCACATCACTTAAGCTGGAAGAAAGATACTTGTCATGCTTTACGTCACAACCATCCGGTCGGAAGCAGGATACTAGACTAGCTTTACATCACAGCTATCCAGCAGGAAGCTCAGTGCTAGTGTCATCACATCATCTTGCTTTACGTTTGACAACTGGGTCACAAGCAAGGTACACGTCTCATCTTTCTTTATTTCTGATAGCTTGGTCAGAAGCAAGGTACACATCTCATCTTGCTTTACGTCTGACAACTCGGTCAGAAGCAAGGTACACATCTCATCTTTCTTTACGTCTGACAACTCGGTCAGAAGCAAGGAACACATCTCATCTTTCTTTACACATGACAACTCGGTCAAAAGCAAGGAACACATCTCATCTTGCTTTACATCTGACAACTAGGTCAGAAGAAAGGAACATCTCATCTTGCTTTATGTCTGACAACTCGGTTATAAGCAAGGAACACATCTCATCTTGCTTTATGTCTGACAACTCGGTCAGAAGCAAGGAACACACCTCATCTTTCTTTACATTTGAAAACTAGGTCAGAAGCAAGGAACATCTCATATTACTTTACGTCTGACAACTCGGTCAGAAGCAAGGAACACATCTCATCTTGCTTTATGTCTGACAACTAGGTCAGAAACAAGGTACACATCCTGCTTTACGTCAAAACCACAAGGTCGGAAGCAGGGAATATCTCATCACAACAACTACTCCCCCTTTCGAGGAATGTCCTTTCGGACTATGCCAAGCTTATCTCAAAAGTACTCAAACTTCACACAAGATAGGGGCTTTGTCAACACATCAACAACTTGTTCATCTATGCTAATGTACTGGAGCTTCAAGGCTCCTCTCTATACCATGTCACGAATGTAATGAAAACGGATCTCTATGTGCTTCGACCTGTCGTGGAATACAGGATTCTCTGTCATCTTTATGCAGCTCTAGTTGTCACATAGAATCAAGGTTTCTCTCATCTCTAAGTCAAATGGGCCGGTCAACAACTTTCGAAGCCATATAGCTTCGTAGCCAACAGAACATGCAACAATGTATTATGCTTTTGTTGTGCTGAGAGCAATGCTATATTGCTTCCTACTCTGCCACAAGATCATAGTTGATCCCAAACTGAAACAACATCCTGAAGTGATTTTCCTGTCAGAAACACTTCCTGCCCAATCTGCATCAGTATATCCACTCAATGTGAAATCATGATCTCCATCATAGATGAGACCATAATCTATTCTACCTTTAAGGTACCTCATCACATGTTTTGCAGCCACTAGATGAACACGTCTGGGTTCTACCAGAAAATGATTCAAGGTGTTCATGGCAAAACAAATGTTTGGTTTGGTGTTCATCAGGTACATCGGCGATCCAATAATCTGTCTGTATAGTGTGGCATCAATCAATTCTGATGAAGTATCGACCAATAGCTTCAGCTTCGCTTCCATGGGTGTATTCATGGGCTTGCATTCCAACATGTCGAATCTCTTTAAGATTTCGACCGTGTACTTCCCTTGGTTAAGGAATATCCTCTCAGGACTCTGTCATACCTCAAGACCTAAGAAATAATGCATTAGGCCAAGGTATTTCATTTCAAATTCTGAGGCAAGTCTCTTTTTACATTCAACGATGAGCTTTTCTTCTCCAATTAAGAATAAGTCATCCACATATAGCAGTAAGATTACTGTTTCATTATTCGTAATTTTGAAGTAGATATTTGAGTTTGCTTTACTCTTGGTAAAGCCTAAGCTCGTCAAGAAACTGTCTATACGGCCATACCAAGCTCTAGGAGCTTGCTTCAATCTGTATAAGGTTTTCTTCAATCTACAGACATGACACTTCCTGTCTTCAACCTCAAATCCTTGAGGTTGCTCTATATACACTTCCTCTTCGATGACACCATTTAAGAAAG
>ML777051.1:1070940-1094235 GCA_009831015.1 Picea engelmannii | reverse complement strand
AAATGGAGAGTAGGTTCTTCTTCAAGCCTGGTACATATAGTACGTCCTTCATTTTTAGTGAATTCCCTAAATTCAGTTTATGGTTTGATTCTCCCACTCCCTTGATGGGATATTGTTAATCACCTCCAAGTGTCACTTTCTGAGAAAACTTCTTCTCTGAGATACAAGAGAGAATGATTCTTTGTCCCGTCATGTGCTTGGATGCACCACTATCAATGAGCCAAGTGTCCTCTCCAGGTGTTACAGATCTTGAGAGGGTTGAGATCAACACATGGTCTTTGATCTCCTCTCTTATCATCTTTGCGGGTGGCTCTTCATCTTTGACTACATGGGCATGGAGCCTCTTTTGTTTTCTCTTGTATTCTTCTTGTCTGGCTGGACAAAACTTCACAATGTGTCCCATCTTGTCACAATGATAGCATTGTACAAATGAGTAGTCTCTTTCCTTTCGTTGTCCTTTCTTCTGAAATCTCCTTGGATGCGATTCTTTATGATTGAATTTATTTGATTGTTGAGGCTCTTTATGAGTCTCCTTATGGAAGTAGGGTTTCTTCCTTCCTCCTTTGGTGTGAGTAGCTAGGGCTTGATCATCATCCCTTTCTAGTAACGCTTCCCGATTCGTTACACTTTTTTCTTCTTGGATGCATTCTTCCCATAGACTGTCGAACTTCAGTTTCTCCTTTCTGGAACATATCGTTTGGATGAAAGCATCCCAAGTTCTTGTGAGACCATTTAGGGTCATCATTATGAGTTCGTCTTCATCTATGGTATCTCCAATAGATTCTATATGTTCTTTGAATTCTGAGATTCTAGAGAAGTATTCCTGAATCATTTCTCCTTTCTGCATCCTTGTATTCTTCAGTTGAGTTCTAAGATTCATCTTCCAGTTTATGTTATTTTCTTCATATAGTCTGGTCAAGGCATCAAACATTTTTTTTGGGGTCTTCTTAGATAACACATAAGGAATCAGGTGGTCTTTGATTGAATCTGCAATGATTCTTTTGGCCCTTATTGTGTCCTTTTGATGCTTTGCCTTTTCTGCATCATCGTCGGGTTCCGGTAATTCTTCTTTGATGAATCTTGCTAGGTCATTCTCTTCAAGGATGAGGCCAATCCTATACTTCCACGCACGGAAGTTTTCCACTCCTTCTAAATTGTCAACAAGCTTAATGCTTGCAGACATCTTTACCTGGAGCTAGGAAAATGACCGAAAAATGAAAGTGCTCAAAATMAAAAACTGAACTTACCAGGAGGTGCACTTGGCTGAGGCGAGTAGCCTGGTGTGTTTGGATCTGAKAAAATCCAACTTTTKCTCCTCCAAATCTGATCTGTGGATTTCTGGACTGGTGCTTCTAGTTTTCTGGTACCTCTGATACTCTGGTACTTCTGGTACTTCTAGTACACTGGTTTTCTGGTACTTCTGGTACTTTGTGAAACTAGGGTTTCACTTTCCGGGAGATCTAGCCACTGAAAATGTGTTATGAGAGTGCCAAACTGATCCTTAGGGGAGGACACACTTTTCTAGATGGTTTCGGGGCTGAAAAACTTCACCATCAAAAAGCCCTAATTTTCATGTACAGTAACAATGACGTTTTTCACTTGTGAAATATGCTTCCTTTAGCTTGGCTCTGATACCATGTTAATGTTTAATCCATTATTATAGATGTTTTCATTTCATTAGATAACAATAGCATAATCCAAGATCACTGAGAAATACACAATCACAAGAGACACAACATTTATCCTAGGAAACCCTCTAGGGGAAGAAAACCCAACAAAACTTCCTTAATATAAATAACCAATACAATGCCAAGAGATCTTATATACTAATACAGAAAGTCCTCTACTAGATATGCACCACTCTCTCTCTCCTTCTTCTCCGGTAGCAGATCTGAACTTGTCTCTCAAACTGAGCAAGTGAGTTGTGTCTAAGTGAGGCACTAACCTCCTTTATTTATACAAGTCTGGCATGTGTGAAGTGTCTCTTCACTGGCAGGGCCGACTTCTCAAACTGGGTGGGTAAAACCACCTTTGTTATATTTCTGGTCTTCTTTAATATCTGTTGGGGCCGAATTCTTATTCTGCCTATTAAAATTGTCTTTTGACCAATCCGCAAAAGGGGATTTGGTCCTATTACAATAACCGACATGATCAATCCACAATGGGGATTGATCCTATGAATAATATATCAATAATAATAAGAAGAATACTCTTTGCAGTTACATTATTTCAACAATTGTGACATTACATATAATGTAGAGTGTGTGGAGACATGACAGAGCTAGCATCAGTGAGTTTGCACTTGTGCTAGGAGGATTGGTGATCTCAGTAAAGGGGAAGTCTGCAAGGTGGAGAATCTGGACCAAGAGAGAGGATCAAAGAAGGTCACACGTGTGAGAGAATTTTTCATACCATACGCAATTTGCAGGAGGAAGAAGCGTGTATATACACGAGTTGCAGAAGGACATATTGTGTATAGGGTATACACGATTTGAAGTGGAGAAAACTATGTATGTCTATGGGTTTCCAGTTGGTGAATCATGTATCTGAGTTTCTGGGAAGGTACAAATTTGTACAGGAATACATGTGACGTCAACATGACATATAGGTGGTCTAGAACAGATTCGTGTGAAGATGAGATTTCCATATATTGGTGAGGTTTGCTTTTCTGATTTGTATGATTATTGGAGAACAAGGTTGTTCTTAGTTTTGGTTACTTTGGAGGACAAGGTTGTCCTCAAATTTTGGTGATATCATATTGGTTGGGAGGGATGGTTTCACCCTCAAGATTTCTGATGATGACAAGATTACATAATTAAAATAGTGTCTCATGTGTATTGATGATTCATCTATTATCCTTTTGTTTTCGTTGCATATGTTTTCAGTTAATAATTCCAGTGTAAAGTTGTTTAGTGATAGTTAGATCACTAGGAAGCAATTTTCATATTTGAAATTAGTCACACAGAGTTGCATCTAAAAATTGACATGGTATTAGAGCTTGGGATCTAAAGAGAAGGGGATCATCTTGAGACACATTGTTGGGTACAACACTGGAGGATTTTTGTTCTTATTCTTGTTCTTTTTTGGGGAAGGTCATAGGTGACAACCCATAGGGAGATAAAGAGATATCTCTGAGAGGGAGCTATAGTTGCAAGTGGTAACATGTTAGATGGTCTCTGGTTTTGACATGGAGCATACTATCCAGATGAGGATTTGTGGACTATCACAACTTGGTGTTGTGGCGGGTTGGGAGTTCTGGTGGATTGGCAGAGAGCCCAGATCACAATAGTATGTAGTGTGGTAGATTACAAACTTTGTGGATGGACTTCCGATGACTTGTCATGGTGAGTTGTGATGGGTGAAACTCAAGTTGTTTGGAACATATGAGATGGATTTGTGTGTATCACAGGTTGATGAGATAGAGTCTCCATTACGCCGAAGAGTTGCACATTGTCGAGGTATGAAAATCTATGTGGTATTTGACCTAGGAGGATGAGGACATTTGTAGAGATGAGTTGTGAAGGTCTAGAGTGGAATATACTGACTTTTCATCCACAGCTTGAGACTATTTAGACGAGGATTTAGGATCAGTGGTAGAATATGCAAACAAAAAGAGTTTCTTGGTGACTTCGATGATGGAATTGGGTAGAAGTTCATTAGATGGTCGTGACTTGGGGAAGTAGGATGCTTTCCTTGTAGGATTGCATGGTTCTTATCTAGTGAGAGCCACCAACACATAACATGGGCATAATATTTTTTCATGAGTTTCACAGTATTTGACTCAGGTATGTACGAGGCACTTGGTGGCAGAACTAGGCATGTAGTATAGGGATCTAGGGTATTCCGAATGGAGTTAGAGGGTAGGTTGTGAGTGGAAAATATGCTATGGGTTATAGGAGTGTGTTCTCAGCCTCAAGGATTGAGGAGTAGGAATATGAAATGTTGTTCTGGGATGGACATGTGTTATTGGATGTTGAGTTGGTCTTCCCAGTTTTGGGAACCTTTTTTGCAGGGGATCTATGCACGAGTGATGTTTCCATGGTTTGAGAGGATATGGACTGATTGTATTCAAAAGGAAACTCGATTGGTGTCCAGGGAGGATACATATGGTTTGAGTGTCGTGACTATGGCCATTTTTCTTCACAATGTCCACACTGGAGGGGAAGGGAAAGAAGGAAATATGCATCAACAACAAAGGTTGATGAGGTTGCAGATAGGTTCCAGAGGGAGATCTTGTTGGTATCCATCCTTTCAGGTACAGTCTCCAACAAAGGGACTTAATTTGTGGACAGTGGATCATCTTTCCATATGATAGGTGCTAGAGAGTTGTTTGACACTTTCACAGAGAATGACTCAAAATTGTTTGTGGAGCTTGGCACGAGAGTCAAGCATGAAATACAAGGATATAGTAAAATATTGTTCTAATTGGATTCAGGAGAGGTGTTGAGGGTGTCAAATGTGTTATGGGTTATAGAACTTAGGAGGAGTGTTCTATCAATCTCAGAGATTAAGAGAAATGGGTACCACATATTATTTTGAGTTAGACATGTGTTGTTTATTTGCAAAGGATCTAACTTCATATCAATAGTGGTTCTTGGATTTAGAGAGGGCCATCCTATGCATGTTGTGACCAACAGTAGCAGAGAGAGATGAGGAGGAGCAAGTAGCTCCACTAGTGGTGAGGAAGGTGGGACCCCACCAACAACATGTGTATAGAGGGAGAAAGTAGCTCTGCGAGTGGTGAGGCAAGTGGCCCCACCAGTAGTATTGGCTCAGAGGGAGTTAGATTTCAAAGGTAGTAATCCCTCAAGATATAGTAGGGAGGAGAAACCTCTAAGGATTGTGCAGAGGACAATGGAAATGGAGCAAATAGCTCCAAAGGTTGTGCAGAATCAGAGGAATTCATGAGGCTCAAAGGGAGTTTGATATCAGAGGGAGTCATGAGGCTCATATGAAGTATGACTTCAGAGGGAGAGCTAGTCACTCAATGGGAGACAACCTTTAGGTCTAGATGGGATAGAGGCATATTCCAAGACTTTCAGATAGGTGTCATGGGTTGAGATAGAGAGACATGAAGTTCATAGGTAGGAAGCATCTAGGAGAAGGATGTCTTCTGGGATGGGATCATGCCAGACAATAGGATGTGCTTCACTGACCGAGGATGCAACTAGACATGATGACTAGAGAGTGAGATTTGCTTCAGTGACAGAGGGAGTAGCCAATCAGACGGATTGGAGAGCATATGTGGTAGAGGATCTGGTACGAGAGATATAGATACTTCCAAGTGATGATGGAGGATGGAATGCCTCCCTCACTAAGAGGGCGTTTTGATGCTTTCGTAGCATTGGGAGGCATTCCCACTTGTGGAGTGTGGTGAGAATACCTTCCTCACTAAGACAGAGTGTTGATTTTTGTAGATTCGGGAAGGTATTCTCACATGACCCTAAGCGTTGGGCATGTGGGAATTGTCGTGGTCACCACATCACACTTTCGATTTAGTGAAAAACCCCTTGGATTTGAGTGGGAGATTCATGGGTTTGATGATGGGATTTGTGGGCTTGTGTTGGGGCTTCACACCCACAAGGAAAGCTTAATTTAATGTTGACTTGTGGAGGGGATTCTATGGTGACCCATAAGGATTGTATATAAAGGAGAGATGTCATTGTGACATTACATATCATGTAGAGTGTGTGGAGACATGATGGAGCTAGCATAAGTGAGTCTGAAATTGTGCTAGGAGGATTGGTGATCTCAACAAAGGGGAAGTCTAAAAGGTGGAGAATTTGGCCCAAGAGAGAGGTGTGAAGAAGGTCGCATGTGTGAGTGAATTTTTTGTACCATACGTGATTTGTTGGAGGACTAAGTGTGTATATATGTGAGTTGCAGAAGAACAAATTACAAATAGGGCATACACGATTTGCAGTGGAGCAAACTACATATTTTCGTGGGTTTCCAGTTGGTGAATCACGTATTTTATTTCTTGGGAAGGTACATATCCATACGGATGATAGGTGACGTCAGCAGGACGTATAGACAGTCTACAACAGATTCATATGCAGATGAGATTTCCAGATATTGTTGAGGCTTGCTTTTCTAATTTGTATAGTTATTGGAGAACAAGGTTGTTCTCAATTTTGGTGACTTTGGAGGACAAGGTTGTCCTCATATTTTGGTGATATTGTATTGGTTGGGAGGGATGTTTTTTCCCTCAAGATTTCTAATGATAACAAGATTACATAACTAAAATTGTGTCTCATGTGTATTGATGATTCATCTCTAATCTTTGTGTTTCTGCTACATATGTTTTCAATCAATAATTCCAATATAAATTTGTTCAATGATAGTTAGATCACTAGGAAGCAATTTTCAGATTTGAAATTAGTCACATAGAGTTGCATGTGAAAATTGGCAGAAAAGAACATAACTAGTGTCATGTGGCTAGGGATGTGACATCATAGGATCAACGTTTGGATCTTTGAGTATGCTAGTAGTGGGGGTTGTTACAATATGAAAGAGTTATAGTTATAGACCTGCATATTGGCGCATATGCAAGGCATAATTAGTAATCATATGATGTCAGAGAAGATTGAAGATGCCTGCTGGTAACGAGAAACATTACATTGCAGTATCAAATTTCACGAATAGAGGTAGCAGGACCTAGACATATGGTTGAGTACGTTACCTATCCTGAAGAGGTAGATGTTCAAGGAATTCAAGAACACAACTATGACAAAATGTAGAGTTTTGTGTGACTTTACCTAGGTGGGGTCCTGGGTATGTTACATTGTAGTATCAGAGCCATTCCTTGAGTTTGTTGGCAAGGAGATTACAATATATTGTGACTCAAAGGAATTTAAAGGAAATTTGAAAATGAAACCATGTTAGAAGATGGGATTTTTTGTGGCGTGGCCTAGCTCAGGGCTGGGAACATTACAATGATGATAATCGACTAACAAAGAGGAAGGGGTTATTTGTATCAAGGACCTTAGGCTACACTAATTTTATTGTGAATGTTGAGTTTGGAACTCCTCTAAAGAAAAACATAAATATGAATCCCAAACAAAAATGATTGCTAAGATTGGGCAGAGGAGATGCTGGACATGATTGAATGTAGAGTATGAAATTAGTGCACTAAACAAAGGCTATTGAATCTATCCATTTGTTTTATAAATCTATTATTTATTGAAGCATAGAAGCAAGAGTTTAATTTATTCTTGGTAATCATCATTGTAATTCCCTTTCAATGGTTTACATCCTCCTCCCTTGGCCTACATTGCAATAACTTATTTAGAGATAATCACACATTGGGCATGATAATTTCCTCACAATTAATATCACCCAAAGCTAGTTTTAGTGGTTTTCTTTCTATGAATGAATTAGATTTGGAAAATCCCACATCAACATTATATCATAAGATATTTGGATTTCCTTCTCACAACTTGTCAAGTGAAAACAAGATAGTAAAATCAATTCACTAAATGGTTATCATGTAGTCCTCAAGTAAGTCCAAATGGTATTTACCCTTGATCTTATCTATCATTTAGTCTTCCTTCAATGATGTGTTTGTTTCAAAATTTAATATTGCTAATGTTTCTGAAGCAATTGATGGAGATTAACACTAATCAAGATAATGCCAAATAATTTTTGTTTCACATTCATGGCCATCAAACACTCTAGTGTGAAAAGGCATTGGTTGGAAAGGGTCGTAACTCACTTACATTCTTACCTAGTATCCATCCCAACACAATTTCTTCCCCAAACATGAGTTTCTTCAAAGAAAAAAACGTTGGATGATGTACTCAGAAGCAAAGCAAGAAAATGATAAAAGACATTGTTGTGCAAGGATTGCCAAGGAAAAATGTAATAATTTCCCAAGAGGATTAAAATTGTTTAATTTTTTTATACTTAATATATGTTGAATGGTACACATTTTGGACATTATGTTTTCCATCTCAATTATGTTAATGTAATTTGTTGTTCATTCTTTAATTTATTTGATTGAAATAATTTAACTTCAAATATCTAGTTGATATGTTTAGTTATCATCAATCCACAACTGCCATTTAGTTGATATATCTAGTTATCATCAACCATTTACATACAATCTTAATTTTAGTCCTTTCAACATATACTTTCTTTCAATAAAACAAATATTTTTCATCACTATAATATTTTTTTTTTAAATTTAATATATAATTTTATAACTTTGAATATAATATTCATTTATTTATAACTTTAGTCACATAATCTCTCCATGATTTAATGAAATATAAACATAAACATTGTAGTAAGCAATCATTTTATTTTCAAATCAAAGTTTCCAAATTACTTCATAGCATATTTGCAAATTTGCAAAGTACATATTAAATTCTTACTTTGAAAAAATTATTATGTCCAACATGTCTACCACAACATTCATCACATAGCCAACTAAGGCCATAAGTTGTGTCACCTTCCCAAGCCAATGAATAAAAAAAACACATCTTGTGGGTTTCATAAATTTGTTTGGATATAAATAGATGATCACAAAGTATTTGGAAATTTCAAAATAAATTTTATTCGGCATTTAGCAAGACCCTTGGTTCAAACCTTTGTAAGATTAAAAAATTGTTTTCAAATAACATTTTTGTTGTTGTTGTTGTTTTATAAGATCATTTAAAGCTAAATATGTACATCCAAATGTCCAGTGGTGGGCAACATTTAACAATGGCAATGTAAAAATACAAATGTATAAGTGAACATAGTTAGGGCTAGTGGCATCTCCACAAACCAAAAAAATGCTAAGTGTATAGCATTGCATGTTTAACCTTCTTAGATATGAATGCACTTGTTAAATTTGATAAAAGTGTTAATAGGCATTCTGTATTCTACCATATTAATTTGATAGTAGTTGGAGAACTTAAAAATGATGTGCTTATATGCAATGCATATTTACCATAAAAAAAATATTGTTTTACTTCATATGTTGGTACACAATGTTTATCGTATAGTAAAACACGAATTCAATAAACCTTGATTTCTCAAGGTGTAAATGCATCGTATATTTATCACTTTTAGAAATAAATGAACTTGTTAAATTTAAGAATTAGGTATTAATACACATGGTGTATTCTACCATATAAAAATTAATAGTGGTTGTAGAACTTGAGAATGAGGTCTTTATATGTTGTGTATATTTATCATTTTTAAAAAATATCATGTTAGTGGACATAATAATACACACTGCTATTAACCACATTAGGTTTTTTTTCTTCTAATGGTAAACATGCAATGTGTATTATACATTCAATGTTGGTTTCTTAGGTAGTGTGTATTTACCACTTTTAGAAATGAATGCTCTTGTTAGATTTGAGAATTGGGTGCTAATACAAATCACATATTGTACCATACAAAAAATATAATGGTTGTAGAACTTGAAACTTCAGTGTATAGAAATGTGTATTTACCATTTTTTTTAAAATGCTATGATAGTAGATATGCTAATATGTAGTGCATATTTACCATTTTTTAGTTGTTTGTAATAGTAGATACATAACATATATCATATATTGAATGTTGATTTTTCGAAGTATATAGGCAATGTGTATTTATCAATTTTAGAAATAAAGACACTTGTTAAATTTGGGAATATGTGGCTTATATGCATTGCGCATTATACCATCATATTAAAAATGATTATACTTGTCTATTATAAAAATGAGTTGGGTATACATAGTACATGTTTATCATTTAAAAAAAATGTTATGTGATTTGATATTCTCATATGCATTATATAATTACCACAGGTTGTTTTTAATAGAAAATATGCAGTGCATATCATGCACTAAATGTTGATTTCTCGAGGTATATGTGCACTCTGTATTTATCACTTTTAGAAAACAATGCACTTATTCAATCTGAAAATTAGAGGCTAATATGTATTGTATATTGTACCATATTAAAAACAAATGTACTGGTATAATTTGAGAATGATGTGTGTATACAAAATGTGTATTTACCATTTTTGAAAAAATGCTATGTTAGATGATATGCTAGTATACAATGCATATTTACCAAATTGGGGTTGCTTGTAATGGTAAATACACAATCTCTATCTGTAACATCCCCAACATCCAACTAGGTTATGCCACGTAAAAAATTTCGAATTGTATGCAATTAAAACATATGCACACATAAATTCTTGATGAACTATATATATAAAACTCTAAACAGACAAATACATTCAGTAAATGCACAGATTCATACAGAAATAACAGTAACATATACATGCAACATGGACAAGAAATACCCATAAATATAAAGACAGTTATAAACCACACATAGGATAAACCCATAAAAATAAACACATAAATAATAATGCAGTATGCAATTTAACACACAATTGACATAATCAAGTTGGTGCATGTTTACAAACTGAGTATTGTTATGAGGGTTGGATTCCTCATTTCTTAGTTGGTTTTGAGAACTAAAAGTTGGTTATTGTATCAGAGAGTTGGATCTCTCATATTCAATTGAATTTGAAAATATTAAAGGATTGATTTTATTTGTATTCATTCAAGTTAAATAAATAGAAGAAAGATATTTTATCTACTTCATGCAATTTGTGTTCCACATGTTATGAATAATTAATTGAGGTGCATATATCTTATTCAGTTAATTCAATTAATCTATGAAAGTGTGAAAAACAATCAAAAGTTTCAGACACTGATTCACCCCCCCCCTCTCAGCGTCAGTGTGTGTTTCAACAATATATGTCTTAATAAGAATTTAATTGTTTTCTATAATGCCTACCATAGCATAGGTGCTAATGATAATGACACATGTATGCTGTTATTTTTCAATTCATTGGAAAGAAAGGAAGCTATTGATTTTTTCGAATTTCCCCCAAAATCCTTCTCTACACGGGTTCAATTATGTTACTGGTTCAAATCCACTTATGTACAACATCAAATCCCCACTCATCTATTGAAAAGTTATAATAATTTGATTTATGACAAAGGTGATACTATTAAAGCATTTAATTTACGTTTCACTAAATTATATAATTAAATTCCTGAGGTTATCAAACCTCATAATTAGGCTACCCTTATGCATTATTATAATTTTATACCTCCTCTTTACAACCATAGATTAGAAGAAAAGAGTGTCAATGGTTTAGGGTCATCATTACAAACTTGCTTGGAATATGAAGAACAAGTTTTGAGAATTGGTCTTCCTATAGAATATTTAAATAAGAAAGTTGATATTCAAGATATGAATAACCGAATGATTTGTTTTGAAAACAAAGTGATTACCCAACCAACTCCTAAAATTTATTCTCAATCTTCTCTTCGAAATCAATCTCAATATTTTCAACCTAAGACTATCCTTTCTCGTTCTTGGTACAATTTTTGTGGGGAAAATCATGAAGAATGCATGTGTGAGCTTAGAAAGAATGCAAGAGAAAGGATTTTTGGAAAAAAGAATTGATTTAACCATTGCCACATTATATTGGGAACCCGAGGATGATTTCATGTTGGTTGATACTACAAATCATTCTGATGAAAAAAAAAAAAAACCTCTTTTATTCCTATTTCTTCTGGTTCAAATTATCGACAATCTGATTCCTAGAACACATCTAGCTCAGGATACCCACTAGCCCAAACTATTCAATAGTATCGATTTATTCCATATTATTCTTCTACCACTTTTCATAAATACAACGTTTTAAAACATATGGAAACTATTAAAGCTAATTCCACACTTTTAGATATGGCCTTTGTTATGGAGCAACAAGAACATATTAAAAGTTTTATTGTTTGAAGAACCTTTGTTGTTGCTAATCTAACTGTTGAGGAAGAGGAGGAAGAGTAATGTCAAAATAAATTTTGGTTGTACATGATCCAAGAAATTCAATTTGGAATCCTCCATTTTATGTTTCCATGAAAATTATGGATAAAATTGTGCATTGTTGTCTTATTGACGACATATTTGGACCAAATGTTATGTCTAGAATTATCATGGAAGAATTGGGTTTATCTTGCAATAATGAGAATCCAAAGAATATGTTGGCTTATACTGATCAACAACAAGATACCATTGTAGAAATCAAAGACGTCACTCCGGTATTATGTGCTCATCCTAAGATCTGCACCACTTTTAATATCCAAGTAATCAATATGCATGTAAGTAACTATCCAATCATTCTTGGTTGTGATTAATGGAAAGCTTTGATGTGTGGATATATGGCCATGGATGGGACTCACATGTCTCTTCCAAAATCAGGAAAGAACATCATTGTTCTTCGTGAAGGACACATTTATCGGTCTATAGAGAGCATTCCTCAAACTCATGTCAAATTCATTGAAGAAGACATTGACATTTATTCTATCTTCCTTGAGGAAGAAAATTCTATTTCACTATCTATTGATTTGAATGGCCACATATGGCATATGAATTTTTATGATGCATGTTCAAGTGAAGGGAAAGGTGTTGGGATTGTGTTATATTCTCCTCTAGGGAAAATTCACAATTTTTCTTCTGGACTCGAGTTTTCTTGTACCAATAATGTCATAGAATTTAAATCCCTTATCCTCAAAATTGAAAATACTTTAATTTAGGATGCTATCACCTTAAGGTGTTTGGAAATTATGAATTAGTTTTCAACCTAGTAAGGAATATTTACAATCTTTCAAACAAACTTTTAAAAAGATACACAAATGCAATTTGGAAATTAATTTCTAATATGTTATCTTTCAATATTACATATGTGCACACAGAGTTTAATTCCATGGTTCATAGGCTAGTTGTTTATGCAACTTAGCCTGGAAGACAATTACTCTTTGAAAGACCTAAATGAACATTTATCTCCTTATATCGTCCACATATACCAAATAATTTGGAAGCTTGGAAATTTTTTACTGATGATGAATGCATCTGCGCTTTTATGAAAAATGAACATGTCAATAAAAATGAAATTATCTCTTTAGATGACAATAAATTTCCCAAAGATTTAACCCCCCTTGAAGGTTTTTTTTCTTCTAGTGACGTTAGCACAAATAGAAAAATATAAACAAAGGATTCAAGAAGAAATATTTGTGATACCACTCCCATGAACATTGGGACTAAAGAAGACCCATTTTTTAAAAATTGGATCCCAGTGTTCAAAACCAAAAAAGAGGAAATTCATGGATTTGTTCTGAGTTTCGTGATGTCTATTCCTAGTCTTATGTTGATTTGCATGGTTTTGATCCAATCATAGTTCATCATGCGATTCCTATTAAATAATATTCCAAACCTCTAAGACAAAGACAAATCTCGTTAACCCTACACTTGAAGCTACTATTCGTAATGAATTAGAAAAGTTATTAGCATCCCATATTATCTTTCCTGTAAAATACTCATAATGGGTTAAGAATATTGTCCCGATAAGGAAGAAAAATAGGGATATTAGATTATGTGTATATTTTCGCACCCTTAACAAGGATAGCATGAAGGATAATTTTCCGCTTCCAAATATGGAATTACTTTTTCAGCAAGTCACGGGACCACAAATGATGTCACTCCTTGATGGTTTTTCAAGTTATGACCAAATACACCTCCAAAGAGATGACAAGTATAAAACAAACTTTACTACTCCTTGGAGCACATTGATAAATTTCGGTGCTACCTTAGACCCATGCAAATATCTTTCAATGATCTTATCAGAATTATTATTCAAATTGATCCTGATGAGTTAAATATATGTTCTAAAATATGAGAAGATCATTTCAATCATCTTATACATGTATTATTGCGTTCTAGGAAGTATGGTATGTCATTAAATCCTACAAAGTCTATTTTTGGTGTTATTTCAAGAAAACCGCTTGGTCACATAGTTTCATATTCTGGTATAAATATTGATCCAGAAAGAGTTTTTTCTATTCAAAATCTCCCAATTCCTAATTCAAAGAAGGAAATTCAACAATTTATGTGAAAAAACAATTTTGTAAGGAGATTCATTCCTGAATTTTCCGGTATGGTTAAACCTATTCATAATTTGTTGAAGAAATACCAAGTCTTTTCCTGGACTTAAAACACTGAAAGATCCATTATTGATGTCAAAAATCCCATAGTTTCCACTCGTGTTTTGGCTAAACCATATTTCTCAGGAGATTTTATCATTTACACTAATGCCACTGAAGAAGTTGTTGTTGCAATTCTTCTTCAGAAAGATGACGAAAGTGCAGAACATCTAATAGCTTTTATGAGTCAAAGTCTATCTGATGATGAATTTAAATACACCTTAATTGAGAAACATGCATATTCTCTCATAAACTCTATTGAAAAGTTCTATCACTTTATTCTTAGTAAGAACACAAAAGTTAAGGTATCTTTGCCTATTGTTAAATTTTTATTATCTTTGACTTTTCTATTAGGAAAATTAGCACACTCGCTTACTAAGATACATGAATATGATTTAATGATTACTACTACTAATACGATAAAGGGACACGACTTAGCATGACATCCGGCTCAACATGTTGAACCAAGATGAATTTCTAAAAATAATGATGAAGCCCTATCTTCCTTATTCTTGATTGAATATGCAAATATCGATATAGAAGATCATCCTTGGTATCAAAATATTATTTATTACTTACAATACGAATGATGTATTGATAACTTAGAAAATCATGAACAAAGGAGGCTCCACCTTGAAGCTTCTAAATATCTTATTCTAGGATCTCTTTTATTCTATAGGTTTGCTAATGGGTTATTGTATTGATGATACAATATCCCATGTTATGCTTGAAAAACTTCATGGAATAGCTGAATCTGATATGCGCATTGGTGGGAACTTTGATGCTAAAGCCACTGCTTACAAAATTTTAAGGACTGGTTATTATTGTCCCTCTATCTTTAAAGACTCATACAAGTTTGTTCAGGCTTGTAATGAATGTCAAAATGTTGTTGGTAGAGAGAAGTTTTTTGCTATGCCTTTACAACCAATTATACTTGATTTTCCATTTTCAAAATGGGTATTAGATTTTATTGGGCCTATTAATCCTCCTTCTATAGAACATGTGTTTATAATAACCGCTACAGACTACTTTACAAAGTGGGTTGAAGCAGTTCCTCTCAAACATGCTAAAGATGAACATGTGATATCTTTTCTCGAAATAAATGTCTTTTCTAGATTTGGTCTACCAATTGAAATCATTTTTTATAATGGACCAACTTTCATGTCCAGAAAATTGACACATTTCTGTAGTAAGTTTGGAGTGAAACATTTCACTTCATCAACCTATTTTCCTCAGGGAAATGGGTACGCTGAGTCTACAAATAAAAATATGGTTAACATATTAAAGAATATCATTGATAATAAACCTCACCAGTGGCACACTTTATTGGCATATGCCTTATGGGCAGATCATACGACTATGAAGACCATTATAGGTCATACCCCTTTCCAGCTACTTTAAGGTCAAGAAGTTGTTATTCCTATTGAAATTGAACTTCTCTTAGATTAGCCTTACAAGATGAAAAATTAAATTCAACAAATATTTCTCAGAAATTTAATGCTTTGTTGGCTTTGGAAGAACAGAGGAATTACGCTCTAAATAAATTTTAAAAGAGACCACAATCAATTAAAAAATATTTTAACAAAAAGTATAAAATAACTGGTCAAAAGGTTCTTTATGAGATTTTGCTCATGTGGATAAAGGGAAATTGTGGCTAGGTCCATACATGTTTGTCTTTGTTGTTGGAAACGACTCTTATTTGATTAAAGAGGAAGATGGTAGACTTTTCTCTTATACCACGAATGTTTCACATTTAAAGCATTATATTGAAAGAGAGAGAAAAGTATAATACTAATATGTAAATAACCTTGTATATAAATAATTTGTGCCTTTTTGTTTTCAGAATTTGTCTTCAATTTCTTGCTTCTATTTTTGTTTGCTTCAACTTATTTTCTTTAAGACGCTTGGACCAAAGCAAGTCTTGTGGTTTCACATAGTATTTGCTAATATTTTACTAATTGAATTTGATCTTGATGAGCAAAAACATTCGAAATTAATGAATTACAGCTTATATCCTTCGCATATACTGATTAAAGAGTACCCGGTAAAAGAAGCTTATCTCCACCAGAATTTCTTATAAAAATCATTTTCTTGAATAACTCTCTCTGCCCTCCGAACATTGGTCCATACTATGTTTTGCCTGGGATATACCACTCAATAGTAATCGTATGATTTTTTTTTTTACAAAAGGCCATACTTGAGATTAGATTTTTAAAAAAAATCTGAATATGCTGACATAGTTTACCCTGTATCATCGTATTTCAAAAAGAAAGTTAAAGGTATACTTTTCAGAGAGATTTGTATTATTTGAGAGGCATTATATGAAGAAAGGTTCACCCTTCAAATCTGACCATTGTACCATACCATAAAAGCCTTGTCTCGAATATAACTTTTCAGTTGAGTGATGCAAAGCCATTTAAATGATGGTGTTCTATAAAACAGAGTAAGAACTAATGCCTTGAAATTCAACAATAAAATTCATGCCTACCCAATCCTTATGTCACTCAGCAGCTCCGGGCCCTTCATTATTTTTAAAGCTTCTCACTCTCAGCAGAAAGTTATTGTAAATCATATTCAATGAACATCTTGTGAAAGTTCTATTTGTCTTTTATTTGCATGCAGTTTATAATCATTACGTATTTGATGACTGTTGAATAAACAATGACCTTTTATATGATTCTAGATGATCTTTTTCAGTTGAGGCTCCAAGGGAAGTAGGAGGGGAGGAGGAAGAAGGCCAAATGTTGTTTGGTAAAAAGGAAGAAACAAGAATATTAGATTTTCCATGCATTTTGATGCCAATTCAGAAGAATTCAACCAACAAATTCAAAATGGGCACTATCTCAAGGAGGCCAGGAAGCTTTGCCTCATCCTTTTGTATCTACAAATGTTCCCCTGCAGCCACTCCCAGGTATTGCTGATGTCCCTGAATCTCTTCAACCAATGCAAGAAAATGATGGATAGAAAGAACACCAAGTTAAAAATGCATCCAAAATCATGAATTGGCCCAATAATCCTAAAAATACTCCATTTTTTAATCGTTGCTCCTGATGTTCCTTCAGTTAACTCTTTTGTTCAGGGCCCACCAGTATTGAGATCAAATCCTCACCTCCAGATCTGTCACTTGATGATAAGAAACGGAAGAAGCCTTTAATGACTAGCACAATATCATCCCAGTCTACTTCAGTTCATGGAAAATAAGATACCCAGAAAAAAGCGGAGGAAGGAAAAAGAGAAATTTCATTTATGGATATGCATTCAGAGTTGCTCTAAAAGATTATTTTATTTTCATTTTACAATGCTACACTCTTGACTCAAAATGGATAAGGTTCTTTTTTATATTTTGTCTAGTATTTGGGCTATGATGTTTTGAAATTTTTGAATATTTTGATTTTGAAATCTTGGAATAAATGGAGGAACAAGTGGTTCATGTTTATATAATCAATGTTTTTATAATGCTTTACATACTTGGGTCGGTTACCCCCTGCGTCTAGGGGTAACTAAGGAGATCATGTCTCGAGGCCCACACTTAGAAGACATGGAGTGTCAAGAGTTAGATTGACTAGCATAGCCCCGCACGACCCCTCCTATTCATTGATGCACCACCATACATCACCAACAACAGAGGAGCATCCATCACACCAGCTTGGCCACAGAGGACAACATGTCTTTCTTCATGAGGTAATAAGTCTAGTATCACGGTAAGTGTCACCTTAATAATTGAAGCATTTGAATATGTTGCAAATAATTCTTTCTTGATTACAGAACGTTTGCTTGGAAATTATACTTTTTGCCTTATTTAACCTTGGTGGGTGTCATTTTATCCTAGTAAGTTGGTCACCCTCAAGAATAGGGTGCTACTGGGGGGTTCCTTGAAGAGTCATCATACCATTCCCGATCATACTTATCACTTTCCATACTTTTTCTCTTCGTCTCCTCATCTTTTGGGATTTTCGGGTGTACTGACCCAAGAAGGGATTTTACCTCATTTCATGGGAAGAAGGGGTTGAAGGCCTAGAGGGAAATGTAGCTGGAAAAAGATAAAATCCAAATCATAACCTTTTAGATGCTCGCCCAAAAGGTCTTAAGAACGATGAAGCGTTTCTCCTAAAATAATTGAAAGACCTACAAAAGAAAACTCACACTATAGATGTCCCGCTTATTGAGGTGCGTACACGTTTGTGGTGTCCCTTTCTTTCCATGCATATGGCACTTTGTGTACCTCTAGCTTCAAGTGACGTTGCGGTACTCGTTTCTTTCCATGTCTTATAGTATCCAATTGTTTTGGACTTTAATCAATTAATGGCAATAAATGGGATTGGAAAAAGGTTGCATTGAAAATGAAGGTGCATCACACCCTCTACAAAGACACCCATAAATGAGACAATACAACCCTTTGTATGTCATGAACTGCATGCCCAAAAGTTTTACCCCACTCCACCTCATACTCATACATGGCTTAGATGGGTTTCCCTTGGGAAACACCCTTGACTTGAGGATTGACTGGCCCAATAGGATGCCTTGACACCCCTCCCACACCTAAATTTGACAAATTGTATAAGGTCTTTGAGCATTTGTTTGGTTTGAAAAAGGGGGTTTGGTGCACATGTTCGGGTGGTTTGTTTATTAGACATGGCTTACTTGGCATGATTCTTGTGACTTATGGACCCTTGGAGAGCGTATTTGTTTGTCTTTTCAGGACCTTTCCCGGGGAACAAGAATTCGTGAGGAGATGACTTGTTCGAACCTTCAGTAGGGATTTGGAGCCCAATGATGGATGCAAAGACCCCACATCTGGGGACGTATTGTGATCACCAATTGCACGGTGAAGAAAGGGGGTTGTTTCCTTTGGAGGCATTCTGGCATGGCCCGAGAGATCAGTTCACACCCTCCCACACTTGAACGCTAGCCTTTGGAGGCTTGGATGTCACCCTCATAGCCCATGATGTCACCTAGGGCTAGAGTTTGATGGATGGATGATGTGGGAGATGTCTGATGAGGACTTTGGCATGTGTGGGCATGGTATGTGGACTTTGGAGGCCTAACATTTCACTTTCCTAGCTCAATGTCCCTCATTGAGAGCCTAACGTCACCCTGGAAGATATGACGTCACCCTTTTTAGGGTTATTCTTTATAAACATTAAATTTATTGTAATTTTAATGAGAAAATTAAGAAGTGGGCTCAATTTTTTTAAAAGATACAACTTTTGGGTTAATGAGGCTAAGATTTCCATATAAGTATGGCTAGCCTCAAATCATTTTTCATCATACTCTTCCTCACAAGAGGACTTGAGGTCTGAAATTTTCTCCCTATTGGGGTACTTGGTTGAATTACTAGTGCGCACCTTCTTGGAGAAGCTTCTTGTGAAGTATTTTGGCTATTTTGGTGGTGGAAAGTCTTCAACTAGGGTTTTGTTTGGTTATTCTCGGTGAAGTAAGTAAAAAATATGCAATTTTGTTTACGTAATAAATCCTTGTGGTGATTTTACTTGTTTCATATTGAAGATTATGAAATTACTTGCTTAAAACCCTAGGAGAGAAACATAAAGTGCTTCTTTCTCTCTCTAGTCTTTCTACTTGTTAAATTGTCAAGGATATATTGTCTAGGATAGGCTTCTAAAGCCCTAAAGTGCTAGCACTTCAATAGCCTTATTCTAGTTTCTAGTTGCAATAATATATTTCAATAGTCCAGGGAGAGAATGATTCCCTAGGGCCTAAAAGTGTTTACTCTCTAGTGGAATCCATCTTTGAGACTTGAATGTTTGAGGCCTTGAAGTGCCAACACCTCTAGCATTTATCTCTTTATCCTTTGAACACTATTCCCATTTGTTTCTCCAAGTTAATTTGCTGGTATAATTGACTCCATAAGCCCAAAAAGCATTGATTTCTACTTTCTCTTGTTAAAGGAATTGATCAAAACAACTCTTACACTATTTTCTTCAAAGCTTTCACTAACTAGTTCTAACTCTAGCTTAGCTAAATTGACTAATTGTGTTTTTGTTGTTATAGATATATTGCTACGACCGTCTTAAACCTTGTAATCTGTTTCATACACTCAACTAACAATGACTTAACACACTCTGAAATTTCTCTAGGAAGGTGCTAATTGATCTATGGAACAAATGCTACTTTTTCATTGTACTTTCATGTTATTCTGAGTAGTGTTTCTTGTTTGTGTTACAAAAGATTAATTGTTGTTGTAAACTGTTAATTTGTTGCATTTTTACTTCAGCCACTGCTTATTTACATTGTCTATTGTCTTGCAGGATTTATTATCATTTTGGTACTTGGAAATTGTTGTATATATACTATTATTGTTCTTGTTCGAGACAGGTACACAAATTTCTCTTCTTTGCCTCAATTTTTAGACATAGACCGTGTTGATTAAGGTGACCTGTGAGAGGGGGGGTATTTCTTG
This sequence comes from Picea engelmannii, assembly GCA_009831015.1. NCBI lineage: Eukaryota > Viridiplantae > Streptophyta > Pinopsida > Pinales > Pinaceae > Picea > Picea engelmannii. The sequence continues at coordinate 1,073,775 of ML777051.1, read as the reverse complement.
ACCATATCCTTAGCCTACCTAGCCTTTTAGGCCACCGGGGACACCTCCCTTGGGTTGGGATTTTTTTTATCCCTAAAAGTGGGGATTTCTCACTAAGGTGACAATGGTGGGATATCTTGTTGTTACTCCAATTTCACCTACTTGTCTTAGGCTTTGGACAAATACAAATTGTGTGATAACATTTTTGGTGTCATTGCCGAAGAGAATCGAGCCAGTTTTCCTCAGCGACAAATCTTTGGTAAGATTTTTCCGAAGCCCTTATCCTACAGGCTTACCTGGAAACTCCACTGAGGGTGATTCCCTCACTTCCTTTGATGATCCTAGAAGGATCATCTTACAACTCCACTAATACGTTTTGAGCTACTTTCCAAGCAATGGAATTATGGTTCTCTATGAAAGATTCCCTTCCATTGATTTTGAGAATAGTCATGGGTATCCAAATGAGTTCAAAATTGATAAAAGATGGTTGGACGACTATCCAAAATTCAAGGGGGGTTCTCCCTCCCTTCATATTCCAAGGTTTATTGAGTACCTACATGAAGTAGGAACACCTCATGAAGATGTACGAATAACATTATTCATATATTGCTTCCCCCCGGAAGCACGAGATTGGATCAAGGATTGTTGTAAGTCGAAGGGCATATATTCTCTCATAGACCTCATTAGAAAATTTATTGAGTATTGGTGCCCATATTACCAAACGTATGAATATGTTCTTCAATATATCACAACAGTCCTAGATGACGAAGGGTTCACTACTAATATTGTATAAGAGCTCGAAGAGGTGTATCATGCGCAAAACCAAGAACCTAAGGAAGAGATTTGTGAAGAGGATCCTCATGAAGACAAAGTGTTGATGGTTTCTCCTCCATTTGATGGAGTCATCCAAGCTTCCACTCCTCTTGCACAAGAAGAAGAGAATGTGGTAATTCATTTCCCTTTCTGGGATTTTGATGATGCTCTATTCTATTATTCAGAAAGTGAAGAAGTGTTAGAGAAACCATTGGATGTACTAGACTTTCCATGTTTTAAAGGTAATGGTGTGATTAATAATATTTATGAGTTCATACATGTTGGGAGATGTAAATGGGATGTGATTGGTCATGATGGAGATCTCATTTACGATATTGAAGGTCATTTTCAATTGTTTCCTTTACAACAACCATATGTGATTGCTACTAATCCATATGTTTGGCAACAAGAAGATGACATGATTACGAATTTGTTCCAACCTCCCAAGGATGATTCACTACAGAATTCTCATGAGGATTTATGGTCATACCCTGGGGAATTTGGTACTTATTCTTTTGAGCACTTGGATTTATTCTATGAAGAGAATTTTCAACCATTGTTGTGCTCTACTTTTGATAAGGGTGAGGACATGGTTTTCATAGAGCAGGATTTTTGTGACATGAATTTCCAAACATCCTTCGCTTTCATCTTGTCATTCTACTACATATATGGTTGGGGTTTCCCCTCATTATGGTCACTTTCCCATCAGACAGAGTTGTTTTCAACCTTTGGTTTGTTGTAGGCCTTTTCAGTTTTGCACACAAAATCAACAATCATTTGGTTGGGAGAAATTGTTTTTCTCTAGGCCCGGTTTCATCTCGTACCTTGCACCCTCTTTTCCCATAGAAAACCATAGAACTTTTCATAGGTTTCTTCTCATCCCTTCTTCTCAACCTTCTAGTGACATCTTTGTAGCAAAGGATAAGGATGTTCCTTTCTTGGCCTTATCTTAGGATGTATGGGGCAGGTTTGTGGTGATACCTCTTGGAAAGATTTTGTCTCTCCCTCCCGCCTCCATGAGTTAGATTTTATGATTACTTATGATATACTACATGATCTAATTCATGTTCCTTTTATGCTTGAATTATTCTTGCTTTGGTTTATGATGAAGCACACAGGTAGGTGTTGTGATACAATGCTAGCATGGTTGTACCAGTTATATGATTATGCCTATCATTTCTTACTAACATAGATTAGGTAGGTAGGTAGGCATTTTCATCTTGCACTTCATTGTATATATGTTGCATATTGCATATCATGGTAGTATAGTTTTCATTTAGCTTAGATTAATTTGCATACATACTTATGATTTACATGTTTGTTTCTTTGCATATTTCATCATTGCTATGTCATACTTATATGTTTACATTGATATGTTAGAATAGAATTTTTCCAGCATTTGCTTTTGGATTTTGATCATTTTCATAAGAACAAGGGGTGATAGCACCACCCTAGGTACTATAATGATTTTTCTTGAGTGTGTAGGCATAAGTCGTACCAGAGATGTTGAGGTTATCATGCACTCTATGGTGAGCACATGTCCCCAAGTAGGAGCTTGATGCCACCCCCTCATTCTAGGGGTAACTAAGGATATCATGTCTCGAGGCCTACAGGTAGCAGACATGGAGTGCCAAGAGCCATATTGACTAGCATAGCCCCGCAAGGCCCCTCCTATTCATTGATGCACCACCATACATCACCAGCATCAGGCCAACATCCATCACACTGGCCTAGCCCCAAAGGAAAACAGGTCTTGCTTCATGAGATAATAAGTCCAACATCACAGCAAGTGTCACCCTAATAATTGAAGCATTTGAACATGTTGCAAAGAATTCTTTCTTGATTATAGAACGTTTGCTTGGAAATTATACTTTTTGCATTATTTAACCTTGGTGGGTGTCATTTTATCCTGGTAAGTTGGTCATCCTAGAGAATAGGGTGCTACTGGGGGGTTCCTTGAAGAGTCAGTGTACCATTCCTGATCATACTTATCAATTTTCATACTTCTTCCCTTTGTCTCCTCACCTTTTGGGATTTCTGGGT
>ML777051.1:1056631-1070133 GCA_009831015.1 Picea engelmannii | reverse complement strand
TCCCTCATTGAGAGCCTAACATCACCCTAGAAGGGATGACGTCACCCTTTTTAGGGTTATTCTTTGTGAAAAATACATTTATTGTAATTTAAATGAACAAATTAAGAAGTAGGCTCAATTTTGTGAAAAGACATAATTTTTGGGTTAATGAGGCTAGGATTTCCCATATAAGTATGTCTAGCCTCAAATCATTTTTCATCATAATCTTCCTCACAAGAGGACTTGAGGTCTGAAAGTTTCTCCCTATTGGGGTACTTGGATGAAATTACTAGTGCGCACCTTCTTGGAGAAGCTTCTTGTGATGTCTTTTGGCTATTTCGGTGGTGGAAAGTCTTCAACTAGGGTTTTGCTTGGTTATTCTTGGTGAAGTAAGTAAAAAATATGCAATTTTGTTTATGTAATAAATCCTTGTGGTGATTTTACTTGTTTCATATTGAAGATTATGAAATTACTTGCTTAAAACCCTAGGAGAGAAACATAAAGTGCTTCTTTCTCTCTCTAGTCTTTCTACTTGTTAAATTGTCAAGGATATCTTGTATAGGATAGGCTTCTAAAGCCCTAAAGTGCTAGCACTTTAGTAGTCTTATTCTAGTTGCTAGTTTCAATAATATATTCCAATAGTCCAAGGAGAGAAGGATTCGCTATGGCCTAAAAGTCCTTATTCTCTAGTGTAATTCATCTTTGAGACTTGAATGTTTGGGGCCTTGAAGTGCCAACACCTCTAGTATTTACCTCTTTATCCTTTGACCACTATTATCATTTGTTTCTCCAAGTTAATTTGCTGCTATAATTGACTCCATAAGACCAAAAGGAATTGATCAAAAACAACTCTTACACTCTTTTCTTCAAAGCTTTCACTAACTTGTTCTAACTCTAGCTTAGCTAAATTGACTAATTGTGTTGCTAGAGTTAGAACTTTTCATCCCTAAAAGTGGGGATTTCTCACTAAGGTCACAGTGGTGGGATATCCTGTTGTTATGCCAATTTCACCTACTTGTCTTGGGCTTTGAACGAGTACAAATTGTGTGATAACAGTGTCAATGATATATTTTTGAAATGATGAGTCGAGAGTCACAAGGGGAAATGAGCATAGCATATAAGTTGTCTTTCCTAATAGAGTCTAGTGGGACCCCTACCTACCTTTTGTAAATATTATACATAGTATCGTACCCTCTTATCAAATACTTCATGGACTCATAATTAATCCTTTTGTTCTCGTAACATTGTATTAATTAATGTGAAGTAGTTAAAATGAATAACTCTTGAAGGATGGTACAAAAAGAAAGAAATAACAACAATGGATGGGGAATCATTCATCAATTGAGAGGTATGCTAAAGCTTTGAGATCTTTACTCCAATGATCATCTTTCACCATTCTAAGTTTTCTCTGAGTTAAACTGCTTTGTTGATAGCATGAATTTACTTAAAAAATGACAAAGAAAGGCAGAGTGATATTGATCTCGTGACCTTACCCTTAAGGTCATTTATTTTTTTGCATTTGTTTGCACATATTAGAAGTTATGAACATGTTTAGTGCTAATTAGTGACACCTTTTGCAGAATTTTAACTGTGTGCTTCACATCACTTGAGGTGGTTCGAGTTTGATTGTGGGATTTCATTTTCTTTCTATGGCACTTGGTTGCCTTTGTATTGATATATTTACATCTGAGGATTCTAAAGACTTATTTGTTCCAAGTAATCACCAAGATTTGTGAAATCATTTAGCTAGATCTATTGTTTGGTTATTTATAAAAGGATCATTGCATTTATCTCATGGTTGGCTCTTATTTCTCCAACATTTAAACTTTTTTTGTAAAATGCTTGTAATTCTAGATTTCTTGTTGTTGTTGTTGTTGTTATAAATTTCAGTTTTAAAGAGTTTTATATTTAATTATGTACATTTTTATTTGACAATGTAATATCTTCTTTTATCTATTTCTTTATTTTATTTTATGTACAGTTAAAAGAAAAAGAACAAAAAAGAACATAAAATATATTATAAAATTAAGTTGCATTCAAATTAAGGTTCCTTTCATTTGGAACTTTAATTTTCACTTTTAGGCTATAAAAGTAGGATGATAATCCCACTTATCTCGCTTAGCCTAACGAGGTCTGAAGTGTTTTATAAGAAGAATTATAGTTTCTCGTTCAACATGCTCCACTCAAATTTTAACAAATGTGGTCAAATCTAACAAATGTGGTCAAATCATTCAGTGTTGATTTTAAATAAGCATGCATATTTATCCATCTCCATGGAATTAAATTTAATGCAACTATTCTCAGTGAAAACCCAAACTGAAACTTAATGAGCACCTAGCATGCAATGCATCTTTCTCATGCACCAACAGATCCAGGTCAAGTTTAGAATTGCATAGATGCCAAGAAGTGACCTCAGAGTTGTTGATAAGTAATAGTTTAACATGGTCAAGTCCCAAAGAAGAACGAGTACTAAGCTTCCCAGGTACATGTTTCACATGTTTCGTTTTTCTAGGTGCAACATCAAGGAACAATGATGATTTAAACAATATTTATGATTGTGAAACATTACCAAGCATGAAACTTGTAGTGATGTAGATATCCCCTAGTGATGTAGAAATTCAAGGGACTATCTGTATAGTTTTTTTACTTGTTGAATGAATATTGTTATTGTTGGAGGCGTGTTGATTGGTATTTTTCACTAGTACTTTCTTCAACCATTGTCGGTATTGTTGTGAATGATTTTTCAGTGATAACAAATTCCCCCTGATGTGTGAGGTTAGGAGTATATGTATAACCTAAATACATTATTGTTTATTTTGTCTGTGATTTCATTGTGTAGAAGAGGAGAATACAATATAGAGGGGACTAAAAGGACAATCGGTTGGAGCAAGAGGAGAACATTATTGGAATTGAGTTTTCTCCAAAAAAGGGTAAAAATATTTGTACAAATGAGGCAGGCATGCTCCATGCTCGTATCATGAAACTAGAAATATATAATTGTAACTAAAAATTGTTGATGTAGTAGATATATGTGGTTCCCTCAAGGGCATCGATAATGAAAGATGACGGTTCTGATGAGTGAACTGGCTCTGAATCGAGAAATGAACAACTGTGTAAGGTGTCAATAACTCAGAGGCATTGATGGCCTATTAAATTTAGAGGAATTCGACAGCTACAAAAAACTACAATGGTTGCATAGTAAGACCCACCGTAACATGAAACTGTGTTGAGGTCAATTGTTATGGGGGTCAACGGAATCATAAAGCAATGAGGACTCTTTCTGTGTCATTCAAGACTCGTCATTGATGAGGTAATGAGAGTCAAGATACTACCACCTTCCTGGAAACTTGTGTTGACGTCGACAAGTAGGGAGGTGTGACTGTAAGAAGCAAAGGGCTTATTGAAATCTCTTGATCAAAATGGTATCAGGAACTTACCGGGGAGAATGTGGATGAGTTGGTAACATGGATGACATTCAGAATACGTGGGACTCAAGAACTTCCCTTGGTTGGGGTTATATTGATGAATGGAAACAACTATGAAACATAATCTGGTGTCAGGGGGGCATCCAGATATTGGTTTGAACTATGTTGGATGGATAATACTACAAAGGGATGTAATATAGGCCGAAATATAGATATAGGGGACAAGGATTCTAGGATACTTAGATTATGGCCATTGGACGGATATTTTTAAAATATTGCGATGAAAGTTGGATGCCCCAACCACGGGATACATGCGATTTTTTTTCCAGGTGAGAAACACCATCGATTGCGATGGAAAAAACATATTGCACTTGCTGGAAATCAAAGGTTGCTTTATACAATTACCAAATGAATAAAGAATAATTTGGGTTGATAATACACATATAGAAACAGGTGTCCCAGTGAAGGATGGCTTGGATAACTTGGGGTACAAGTAGTGGGAGGTAACTGATCAAGGGTGGGGGTCCCATAGGTGGGTTTTTGTACCAGGTAGATCAATGGAGGAGGAACTTGCAAGATGGACAATTGATGGTGGATGATTTGGAAGGATAAATGAAAATGTGAAGGTTTTTTAGTGTAACCAAAACAATGTGATTTGGGAGTCTGAAAGGGGAAGGTTAGACATATGATGAGAAGAAGCATGAGGTTCATTCTCTCCAGTGAAAAATTGTCAGGGTTCTCGATCCTAAGGGAAAGAACAACATGAGTGTCAACTTTCCAAGGGGACAATATCAGTGGGACAACTCATGTGGGTAGGAATGCTATCGGTTGACAATATCTTGATGCAATAGAGGTGATTGTACCGCATAATCGGGTGTGGTGATCCTAAAGGTATATGTCAGAGGGTGTGACTAGAAAATGCAATTGTTCGTAGAGGGAATAATGATATGCCATTTTTGAACATATACCTGTAGGACTGCCATAATTGAATAGGTTGTAAGTCTTATGAACAAGTACCTATGCACATAAAAATCAAATACCCGATGTGAAAAATATCTTATTATAAATAACATATGACAATTATTTGATAAAAATGATAATAAACATGTGTACCTATGCCCAAGGCTAGACGAGGGTGCCTCGGGATGTCGGAAGGATTTATAAAATGAATGATACTAATGTGTAGGTGAGAGTGTCAAGATCGTATTGCCATGAACGGTGAGGAAAATGGAGCTCCTAAGCTCCTATAGGGGGGTTGGAAGTTTGTGCGGGGGCGTATATATAATCATGGGGCCCACAATGCCACCTCATTTGTACTTGCGTGATTTGAGCTCTAGTTGACTATGGTTGAGTGTTTGCAAGCTTTGAGAGAGTATGGGGGAACCAATTTGACTCGCGAGAGTGACTAGTAAGAGGTCAATACCTCTTGTATTTTTTACTTTTTAAGTTTTGTGGAATGGGGGCCGTATGGAAGGTCGTACGGTCATATTTATGATGGGGTAGGTAGACTGCATGGGGGAGTGAAATATACATGTGCGGTATTGCACAAGTATAACTTGGTCTTGTGCACACTCTATGCAAGAGAAATTACAACAATCGTGCAAAGGGTTGCAGGATTGTTGTAATTTCTTTCGCGCACCTTAGCGCAACAGTTCGGTGGAAAGTCACGCAGGCTTGTGTAAGCGCGGGATTACGCAGTTGTTAGACTGTGTAACGAACAATTGCAAAATTAGTGCACGACTGTATAAATGAAAACTGTGTAGACCTGTGCACCTGTCTATGGGACAGTCGCACAGCTGTGCGCGACTGTCTAAGGTATAGTCATGTAGATATATGGTAATGATTTTCAAAATTTGTTGGATGGTTTAGGCTGACTCAACTCATTTTTTTTTTTTATGTAGGTGACATATGGGATTTCCAGTTGTCGATTCATTGGCAGGAGAGGGATTGGGAGCAGCTCTGCAGAGATGTGGGAGATGATCCATGCATTCAGAAAAATTTGCCATCTGCAAGCTTGTTGAACGTATTTGATTGTGCCCTAGTGAGATTACAGGAGGAACTCCCCCGATTTTTTATTGGAATTTGGAGACCTTGTTAACACATAGGATGTACACGAGTCAAGGTTTTTCAAAATTTTCAAATTTTTGTTAGTTTAGTCTCAGAAGGATACCATTAGCCTTTGTCATTCATGTGGTCAGTTCTTCTTATATGAGCCCTTTTTTTAAGGTTGTAGGTTTGAGTCATAGGGTCATGTTCTCAAAGGTTTTGAGTCATGTTTCATGTCAAATAAATCATGTTTTGATTTTATCTTAAGTCTAGAAAGCTGATCAGAGTCCATTTATGAAAGTCTTGGTGTCATCATAGTGGTTGTCATCATTAGAAAAATAGGGAAAGATTTGGTCATATCTACATAGTTTAAATGTCACCATCAAGTGTTATGTCCAAAACAAGTGTAAACGAGGTCTTAAAGATCTACCCAACCATTTAAGTGTTTTGTTAGTTGTCAAATCGCATGTGTTGCAAACTCTCCTAAAAGTTCACAGCAATTCAAAAATAGATCATGCAACAAATATTTCATGATTATGATTTTGCAAAAGTGGTTGATGATGGATTCTAGTTTTCAACGCCATCTCCTCATCAATAATCTTCAAAGGGTCACTTTCAAAAGAAGGATTTATCATTTTTTACCTTCATTTCCATTTGCAAAGAATGTGCTACAAATTGGTTCAACTCCCCGCAAACTGTAAGTGCGCTGCAAACTACTTGTCGTTGCAGACTCTTGGCGTTATGAACTCTCCTATAGCGGTTGATGATGGATTAAAATATTAAAGGACTGTTGGTTTGGTTTTCTGCAATAAAGAGTGAGCTTTATATACCAGGTTTGAAAAACAACATTTCACTCAAGATCATATTCCTCTCCATACCTTTGAAATTGCAAAACCTTCTGGTGAAAAACCTAATCTAAAATTCGTTGTTGCAAACTTAATCAGTGCGTTGCGAACTAAGAAATTGCATTGCAAACTCCCTATTTTACTTAGTTGCTCTGAAATTTTGTTTATTTGAGGTTTCATCCAATTTTGGGTTGTCATCCTTTCCTCCAATCTCCTAGTTTCAGTCTTATTTCAGTTTCTACAGTGTTGCTTTAGCTTAAAATCCTTTCGCTAGCAAACCCTAATTTTTGTAAAATCAAGCAGTAAAACCCTAAATTCATCAGTTTCCATCACATACTTTGGTAGCAATTGTTATCAGAGGGGTGGGGGGGGGTGTTTGACTTAGTTGTAATGGACACTCAGCAAAGAAAGCAGATTCATAAAGCGTGGGATATTTTCAAGGCTGAGCCTTATGACATGCAACTATTCAATTCAAATCCATTTTTCAGAGAGGCATTTCAGAGAGTGGGTTGCCCAGATTTTTGTGAGAAGATGCAGAGAGGACACCCTAAGGTTTCCAAAAAGTTTCCATTGAATTTCAATGGGGTAGAGACCAAAGTTGGTACACTGGAATTTGAGGTTATAAAGTAGTCCATTTCTATAGCTACAAAGATACCAGTTCAGGAAGAAAAATGGTTCAAAGCCATGTCTCTGAAGTATGAATTTTCTAAGGATTTCTTAAAGCCTGAATATCAAGAAGATAACCTATCTAAGGGAGTGCCTAGAAATCATATGCTGGATTATTTTGATAAGATGCTCAAATTCATTCAGAGGTATTTTACTTGTGAAGGTAGGTTTAATATGGTCTATAAATACCCTATTAAATTATTGATGCATTTTACTGGAAAAGAGCCCTTGAATCTACATTTCTATCTGCTTAGAAGCCTTGGGAAGATGTCAGATAAATTTCAAGCCAAGTCCAAGTAGGTGGATATCAACTTCTTCCATTTTGGTCTGATCAAGATGCTAGTGTTAGAAGAAATGAAAAAGACTAATAGTGATTGGGATGTTTTCCTATTTGCATCAGGATTTCATCTAGATGTTGTCAACACACCATAAACAAAGAGAAAGACACCTACCTCTGTTTAAAACATTGTGCACAAAGAGTCCAGTAAAATGAGGAAGATGGTTAAAAAGGATAATTCATCTCAAACAACTAATAATATAGGTGAAGGCCCTTCACAACCTCTTGATGAAGAAACTTCTCCTATGGTAGAGTGTTCACCTATGGAGACATACTCTAGAAAATCAAGGAATATGAAGGGAAATAAACTTGTTTTTTCTCCACTTGTTGTTGCAGAATTGTTTATGCCTAGAAGACCATTCACCAGATCAACAACAAGGCATCATGTCTTTGTGGAAGAGGGTGCATGCATAGCACTAGCTCAAAAAATAGTCAAAACCAGGCCTCTTAAAGAGCCAATAGAAATTATTGAGATCAAGCCTCCTTCTGATGAAAGTGATCCCACTTTCAATAGGATCGGGAGGCAACTAAAATATGTAAGGGTTGAGAATGACAGTTGAAAAAGGGAAATTTGTAGGTCAGGATTCAACTAGAGAAAAATATAGATATGTGTGAAGAAATTGTTGCAAAGGAAAAGCACATGGTTAAGATATCCTTACCTCTACATAGGTAAATGAAGAGTGTGTACAGGAAGAATAGAGCTTATCAAGATGAAAACAAGAAGTTGAAGGAGGAAGTGCAGCAGTTGAAGGAATAGATTGCAAAAAATAACCTAAACATGTTGGCTCGGGTGGCCACTAGGAGACAAAGATAAAGCATCATATCTGCATCAATATAATTAGTTTTCCTATGGTGTCTTATATATGCAGGCTTATAACCCTAAGGAGTATTTTTGTCTTATGTTGCTATAATTATTCCCATATGCTATTTTTGTAAGTCATTTTCATGATTTAGAGGTTGTAGCAAGCATTAGAAAAGGTTTTAAGGCTTCTTACACATTTTTTGCATCAGTTGCTATGTTTTGAAGGAAAAATGACATCTACAGGAAAGTTCGCAATGCATCATGTTGAAGGCGTTGCGAACTGCTAAAATTGAAACAGTTTGCAATGCACTCGCTACGAACTTGACAGTTAGTTCGAATTCGAGATGTAGGAGAGTTTCCACCTATAAGAAGAGGTTTGAGTAACTCCTCAAATATCAATTAGACATCAAGGGACACTTGTGCCTAATATATAGCTCTATTAAATCTTCATGCAATGAGTTGGTCGCAGTTGTATTTACCACTACAAACAACCTCCTGAAATCTAGCAGTTTGTTAGATGTTGGTTTGTTTGTATGCTGCCACGCCTCTCCCAGGTGAAGAATCCAATGTAGGAGTTAGGTGGTGAGTCCTAGAGGGAATTTTGATGTTATTTTCTATTTAATGTGTAATCTAACTCCATAGGAGGGTTCAAGTGGTTTTGAAGCAACTCATATCTTTTGTTTCAGACTCTAAGTGTCCATACTATGTATGTAGAGACTTAAGACTCTAGGATAATTGAATATTAGCTCCTTTTTTACTATCACGAGCTATATTATTTTATTTCTCTGATGTTTTTTATTGATGAAGTATTTTTCTTTAGTACATGTTTATGAATGCAATGAATGATATATTGTTTATTTATCAATGTAAGTGTTGTCAAAGCACACTTTCTTATTGATTAGGAGGTTCCTTCTGGATAAGAATTCTACCGTATATGTCTCAGAAGTACCTGATGTAACCTAGTGCATATAATTCATATCTTTCTGCTCAGTCTTCCATATTTCCATTTATGTTCTAAATACCGATCTGATATTTTTCAAGCCTTGCTTGTTGGAGTATGTTTTGTGGAACTTTTATGTTGATATTTTAAACTGAGTATCTCATCCATTCATTACACTTGAACTAAAAACCTTATCTTTACAAAATACAAATTTCTGAAGGGTATTAGGATTACACATATAGAAGTCAAGGTGTGACTTATAATGCTAACATTTATGGTGTCATTATCGAGGAGGCAAAATTGAAGATCTTTCCCTGGGCTATATGAAAAGGATACTACTATTGGTTTTGATGGTGTACAAAAACCAGTAACATAAGTAGATTGCATAGTGCAATCGATGACTCCAGATTCAGTTGTGGCTCCTAAGAGAAGAAGAACGAGAGCTAATCCACATTCACCTCTGGCCACACTTGTACCAGACCCAGAGAAAATCATAAAGAAGGTAAAGGCTTTGCAAGGAGCCTCATCTTCTAAATCTTCAGGCACTACTGGGAACCTACATGATTTTGTCTTTCATTAACCAATTTTTATTTCTAAATCTGTTCATTTACATGAGGTTAAAACCCCTATAAAAGTCCAACTAGAAGGTCATCCTCTTGAGCATACATATATTTCTCCTAATTTGAAAGAAAATATCCTTGAAATTTTTTATTTCCTTGCATCCCCCGAAGTTGTTAAATGGTTCAGGCTTGAAAGTTTAGAATATTCCCCAGCTTTAGGATCCTCAAATACTAATTTATTCAAGTCCATTAAATCTAAAGAAAAAGGAAATTTCTTCCCTAAGAAGACCTCAACATAAACATCAAAGACTGGCCCAATGCCTGTCAAGTTTGAGTCTTCTAAAGTTTTGAAAGAGAATTTTTTTAGTAAAATTATTTTTCCTCTTCCTAGATTAGAAGAAGAAATATTTGAGATTTCTGAAATTCCATTACTTGTTGAGTCTGAAAAAAAAATCTATATTTGAATGGGTTGAGGAAGGATTACAGTGGGTGGAATGGGAATATCATTTTCTTGATGTTTTAAGTGTTGATTGGCCTAAATTTTTTCAAGCTGAAATACAACAAGTTCTATCCTCTAGTAAACATCCAATAGGATCACCAAAGTCACAACCCTCTTCTCCTCGTTCTACTCTATCTGCTAGTTCCTCTATTGTAGCTTCATCAACAACTCCTAAGATCCATACACCCCCTTCTCCTAATATGGCAGGAGTGAATCCACCTCTAAACAGAATGAATGCCATTGTGGTTGCTAGGTATGCACTATTAGTGCTTCCTCAACCCATGAATTCCCTTCCAGTTGGAGATTACCTTAAATACATGCCCAAATTCACTGGAGAAGAAGATATTACTGCAGAAGAACATTGTGTTTCCTTTTACAGTTATGCAGATAACTTGAACATTAAAAATGAAGACGTCTGGAGGAGGGTCTTTGTGCAAATCCTAAATGGGGAAGCTCGCAAGTGGTTTAGAAGTTTACTCCTAGGATCAATAGTTGGAATTGATGCCATGGATGATGCTTTCTTAAGGCATTAGGGTGACAAGAAATATTTTTTGTACTATATTACAGAATTTGGGGCTCTCAAAAGGAAAGAGGGAGAATCTGTGTCTGACTTTTCTAAAAGGTTTAACAAAATGTACAATAAGATTCCTACTGAGATTAAGCCCACTGAGACTTATGAAAAAATAACTTATGCAAGTGCTTTTGACCCAGATTTTTATATTTTATTGATAGAAAGAAGGTCTATAACATTGGCTCATATGAAAAATGTTTCCCTAGAAGTTGAATCAAATATACTAGCATCAGACAAGTTGAGGGGAAAATCTAACAAGGAGATGAGAAAACATAAAGCAAAATCTTCTCCTTCAGATACTTCAGGTTTAGATCCAAAAGTTGATGAGTTAACCAAGTTGGTCAAGTCATTATCTATAGATATGGAAAGGTTAAATCTTGAAGGGAGACAAGCCAATTGAAATCCTCAAGACTGGAAACAAAAACCAGTTTAGAAGGAAAAATAATCCACCTCAAGTTTTACAGAGAGACCGTAGGAACAATGAAGATCAAAGAGTTCAAGCCCCTTTCCAGAATAATCTATTTGATGAATAAAATGAAGAAAAAGAGGTGGAAGGAGTAGAACCAAAGATTAATTGTCTTACAATTAAACCCGCCTCACCTCATCTTACTCAAAGTGAGTATGAGGAATACTTGATGTGTAACCAGATAGATGAATTGGATCAAGAAGATCAGGTTTACCAGAAAGAAGGTCAGACAAAATATAACTTGAGATCAAAACATAATGTTGAGAATCAAACTACATCCCCTCAATCCAAAAAGATAGATGTTCCTGTGAAAGCAGCCCCTGCCAAAGAAATAGAAGGACAAAACAAACAACCAGTAATAAAATCTCCTGCACATGAAGTGAAAGATGTTGAAAAATCTCTATCTAATTTCAATTTTGAGCATGAAATTCAAAAAATTAAGATTCGTGTTCCCTTTCTTGAGCTAGTAAAAAATGAAGGGTTAAAAAAATCATTTTTTAAGGTTTTGTGGCCCACATCTCATCCAACTCCTTCATATTCTAACAATTTATAAGATGAGAAACCTATAGTAATATTGGGGCCCATGGTGGAAGGTAGAGATGATTCTGCTCCTCCATTTTACACTTCTTTGAATGTGCATGACAAGATCTTGCAAAATTGTCATATGGATTTGGGTGCATCCCATAATCTAATTCCTAAGGTTGTCATGGATGAATTGGGATTGGAAATCGCTAAAACTTATCATGACCTGTACTCTTTTGACTCAAGGAAAGTAAAGTGTTTTGGGGTTATTAAATATCTAGTTGTCACACTTTTCCAACTGCCTATGAAAATCATGGTCATAGACATTGTAGTTGCAGATGTACCCCCAAAATTTGGGATGTTATTGTATAGATCATGGATCAAGAGGTTAGGAGGAACTTTACAAATGGATCTTTCTTATGCTACAATACCAGTCTTTGGGGGTGAGCATAGGAGACTGTATAGAGAAGCTCAACTGGCCTATATCATTAGTGATGAGAAAAATCATACAAACCATCCCATATATGTTGTTGATATTGATTTAGGGTCTAGTATTCTTCATCTTACTGATTCCCCTCAGCCAACCTTAGAGATAAAAAATTAGCGATCATCAAAATGTGAAATAGCTGGACAAGGTGTTCAGTTGTGGAAGATGTATTTTGATGGTGCATATTCTAAAGATGGGGTTGGTGCAAGAATAGTCTTCATCTCTCCCTCCAAATAAGTCATAACATTGTCATTCAAACTAGAGTTTGAGGTGACAAATACTATTGCGGAATATGAGGCTCTGATTCTGGGGCTCATGGCTACAAGGGACATGAAGATTGAGGGTCTAATAGTATTTGGTGATGTTGAGTTAATTGTGCAGAAGGTAAAAAACATCTATTAGACTAAGCATGATAGGTTAAGGGCCTACAGAAACGAAGTTTGGGATCTAGTAGACAAATTCTTATTATAATTCAACATTTCTTACATTCCTAGGAGCGTTAATTCAATAGTTGATTTATTGGTTGTTTCTGCAAGTAATTTCAAAGTTCCCCTGCCTTCCAAGATCAAATATGACGTTGAGATAAAATATAGGCCTACCATTCCTAAAAATTTCAAGCAATGGAAGGTTTTTGAAGATAATGAAGAATTAAAGAGGTTTTTGGAAACAATGGATGAATTTTCTTCCCTTCATATTGACCAAGATTCAGATGACGGTCAGAATCTGCACGCTAATAAATTTCTGAATAAAATTGTAGATCATAAAATTGTTCAATTACCTGGTAATCACATTCCTAAGGGGTTGGTTCCTTTAGAGAGGATCTATGATAATAATGATGTTTTTGTTAAAATGAGTAGTTCTAAAGAAAATGCAGACCTAGTAGACTGTAATTTAGGCACTGAAGAAGAGCCCAAACCTGTAAAATTGTCCAAGAGTTTATTAGAAAGTCAGAGGGTTGAATATGTCAAATTGTTGAAAGAATTTTCTGATGTGTTTGCATGGAAGTATGAATACTTGAAGACTTATGGTACCATCATCATTGAGCATAGGATACCTTTAAAATATGACACTAATATATTCAGACAAAATCTCGGGAAGATTAATCCAATGCTATTGACTATTATGGAGAAAGAGGTTAAGAAGTTGGTTGATGCTCAAATAATTATACCTCTGAGGTATTATGATTGGGTAGATAATTTAGTCCCTGTCATAAAGAAGAATGGTGAGATCAATATTTGTGTTGATTTCGGGAATCTAAATAGGTGTTCTAGAAAGGACAACTACCCTTTACCCAGGATGGAACACATTTTGCAAAGGGTGACAAGCTCAATGAGGATTTCAATAATTGATGGGTTTT
>ML777051.1:1001031-1021613 GCA_009831015.1 Picea engelmannii | reverse complement strand
ATTGACCAGGAGGCAGACCTTGCTCACACTAATGCTCAAGAGGCACAAGTTGATGAGGCCAGGGCTAGGATACATTGTTGATGTGATGATACAAGAGAGGGTCCTGCACATGCCCAAGGTAGAGAGGATGAGACAGACTTAGTTCGTGAGATGGACGAGCTACGACAGAGATTCGAGAGGGTAATTTAGGGGGTACCTGAGGATCGATGGCTCCATATACAATACAATGTAGTCCTGGAGCATTGTGTGGGGGGGAGACATGAGTGGAAGTCTCCAGTGCAACGCGAAACTGTGTTTGGTGCAGTGGTGATGGGGCACATGCCTCCAGCAAGGGTGCCCCCAGTTGATAGGGGACCACCATCACACCCTCCAACGAGGGATTTTCTAGAGTTAGGGGCACCATAGGTGCCAAACTGTTATGTATGGGAATGGCCCACTTTTTGTATGATGTATGTATAATGACGCAGATCCCCCTGCCCTCAGACCGAGATCCACTCAGGATCTTCACTACAACCACACTGAGGGTTAACCGACCTCTTCATTTAAGCCACAAAAGACTTCGGGTTTTGGGGTTTCGCGATCCCTAATGTCAAGCTCCTTGACTCTTCCACTTGTCGAAACCTGAAATGTCGATACTGCGAAATCTATGACCACGTTTTTCTCCTGTATTGGGTTTATTCACCTTTTCAGGGTTTCAGACTTCACGATTTCGCGAGTCCTGATGTAAGCTTCCAACTCCCTAACCTCCACAAACCCCAAACTCTGAAACGATATCTCCAATGGGATCAACGGCTATAAGCCTCCCTTTGATCTGACAACCCATGCGGTTTCGGACTTTCAGGTACCGGGAGTCCAAGACTCTCGATCCCAGAAAACTGTCCTCTCGGGTTCCCGAACCGAAAAATGTCGAAATGCCGAAAGGCTCTTCCAAAGGTATTTCGCGTTTCACGATTTTAGAGCTTCTTATGTGGAGTGCTCTACTCCTTATCAACAGGAATGTCGATTCCCGAAATGCCAAAAAATATCCTACTGCGATTTTAGATTTTGGGCTTTCCTTCCCCCTGTGTCCCGATCACACGTCCTCAGGACCTCCGAAATCTTGAATTCCGAAGTTCCAAAATTCTGACCTCGTCACTCTTCCTTTATACATGAAACTTTTTTCGCGTTTCGGGGATTTGATCAACCAAAGGGTTTGGCTTGCACTCTGGACTTACAAACTCTGAATCCCTGAAATCATCTAACAGCTCCAACAGATCAAGATCAACGACCCACGTTGATCCTAGGTACCAAAGTGATGGGTTCATCTGCCCTTATAAACCTTGCATCTTCTGTAGATCCTACGATCCTCATTGTTTTGTGAGTTCTCCTCGAAGAATTCTGACCGTTCAATTTCTTCCCTCTTGAGCCTCTAAGGGAACTTAGCCTTCTGCACTAAGATTTTCTCCTTATATTCTCTTGAATTCTTAGAAAATGCCACTCCTCCTGAGCTTTCTTGCAACTTTGAGTCCCCAGAAGACTCCTGCACGCACTCCTTGCGGGAATCCTTAAAAAATTTCCAAGTATTTGAATCTCTCGACTCTGTGCAACTCCTCTGCAACAACAGTCCTTCAACTCTCTACCTTAGTTGATAAGTTATAAGGTCTCGACCAGCCTGCGCACACCTTGCACGGATTATGTGCTTGTCTTGCACTTCTAATGAGAACAACGGTATCCCTCCTGAGCTTTCAGAGATAAAATCCGAACCTTCGTCAATGCACTCCTTGCAGACGTTTCACTGCACTTCTTGCAGGAAATTCTCACTCAGGATGAGAAACAATTGAAACTCATTTCCTCTCTCTCTCAGAATTCAAACATCCAACTTAAAAAAATACATTCACATACAGCATAATAATAAATGCATGACAGAGAGAGTAAGAAACTGTAAACATACCATTCAACATGTGTACACAGAAAACATCATAACACCATGAATCTGAATCAAAGATTCATATATTAATTCAGAACTTTTGTACATGGGTTCTTCTTTACAACTCCTCTGCTACAACTCTCTTCTTCTCTATGCTCTATGCTAATGTTCTAATTCTGATTGATACAATTATACAAAGATGAGGGTGTCTATAGTTGTTTTCCCTCCTGCTCCTAAAATTGTCTAATCTGGAATTTTAAATCTACCTACTTTCATTAATTATGCATAAATGCCTCTACCTCCTATAGATGAGAGTGAATCACTCATGATCTGTTTACAATACGCAAGTACGCTTTATTTTAACCATTACGTTAATGTTTCAAAAATATTTTCAAAACGTGTGTTGGTGACCTTCCAGCTGTCTTCCCCTTCACGCTCGCTTGACTGCTTATGATGCTCCTGCATCATACTCCCTCACTTGAAAATTATCATGGACTCCTATTCATGAGCTCTTGCACGTTCTGTCCATTCTTCTGAATCTCTGCTTCATCTTCCCAGCTGGCATCTTCAACTGGATGTCCCTTCCATTTGACCAAGTATTCAAAATACTCTTTTCTCTTGGTCTTCCTGCTGACCCTCTTATCAATTATATTGTCCATCTGTGGATTTGTAGCTACAGGCATTTGTTTAGTCCACCGAACCTCTGTCTTTTCACCATCTACTCCTGCTTCTTCAGCTTTGTAAGGGTACAAATCTGAGATATTGAATATCAGTGAAATTCTGATTCCATCGGGTAACTCGATCTCATATGCATTTGCCCCAAATTTCTTTATGATCTTGCATGGTCCAATCATCTTCATTTTCAGTTTTTTATATGTTCCCCTCGGGAACCTTTCTTTCCTCAGATGTGCAAGAACCAGATCACCAACTTCAAACTGAAGTTCTTGTTTGTGTTGATCTGCTCTGCATTTATACTCTTGACTCAAATTTTGCAAACGTTCCCTCACTTGGCTGTGAAGTTCCTTCATTGCTTCTGCAAAATCCTCTGCACTAGCACTTCTAGTTTCATCCTGTTCTAAATCCTTCAATTTAGAAACTCCCCTTGGCTGCATTCCAGACACAATTTGGAATGGACTCTACCCTGTGCTTCTATTGATCGAATCATTATAAGCAAATTCCGCCTATGGAAGAATGTGATCCCACGGATTGTGGTGTTCAGTCACTAGGCTCCTCAGTAAATCTCCCAAGCTTTTGTTCACAACTTCTGTTTGCCCATTTGTTTGAGGATGATAGGCTAATCTAAAAGACAAACTTGTCCCCAACTTCTTCTATAAAGTCCTCCAGAAATGTCCAACGAACTTGGTATCTCGATCTGAAACTATACTCCTTGGTAGGCTGTGAAGTCTGACGACTTATTTGAAAATCAGGTTCGCAATATGAGTTGCGTCGTTGGTTTTCTGACATGGTATAAAATGTTCCATCTTTGAAAATCTATCCACCACCACAAAGATTGAATCAAATCCTCTTTGTGTTCTCGGCAACCCCAATATAAAATCCATGCTCACTGCATCCCACGACCTCTTTGGTATGGGTAATGGCTAGTATAACCCTATGTTTTGCCTTTTTCCTTTTGTGCTCTGACAAATTCTACATCTGTCCACAAATCTTTTGACATATGTCCTCATCCCTGGCAAAAAATATGAGCCATTTAATTTCGAGAATGTTTTGTCATGACCGAAATGTCCAGCCAATCCTCCACTGTGTTTTTCTTTCAATAGATTCTCCCTCATGGAGAATTTTGGAATACATAATTGATTGCCCCTGAATAATAATCCATCTTGGATCATATATTCGGTCCATTGGCTTCTGTCCCTGAGAATTGGATTCTCAGACGCCTCATACGCTTCCCTAAAATTTGGGTCATCCTTGTACATTTCTTTGAGGTTATCAAAACCCAAAGTTTTGACTCTGAATTCCTGCATCAGTAAACATTTCCTGCTCAAAGAATCATCAACTTTGTTAGCAGTTCCAGAAATATGTTTAATTACAAAAGTAAAATTCTGCATGTATTCAACCCATTTTGCATGCTTTTGGTTCAACTTTTCCTGTTGAGTCACGAATTGTAAAGCGTGATTATCGTTGTACAAAACAAACTCTTTAGGGACCAAATAATGTCTCCATTTCTTCAGTGCTTGTATGACTGCATAAAATTCCTTGTCATATGTGGAGTATTTAATCTTTTCTTCATTCAGTTTTTCACTGAAGTATGCGACCGGTCTGCCATCTTGGCTCAAGACTGCTCCAATTGCAAATCCACTAGTGTCACACTTGACTTGAAATGTCTTACTGAAATCTGGCAACACCAGAATTGGTTGTTCAGTAATCTTTTTCTTCAGCAAGTTGAAACTCTTCTCTGCTTCCTCTCTCCAGTGAAAAGATTTGTGTCTTTTCTTCACCGTGTCCATCATTGGTGCACTAATCCCACTAAAATTTTGGATGAATTTCCTGTAGAAACTAGCTAATCCATGGAATCTTCGAAGCTCAAATACACTCTTCGGTGATGGCCAATTCTTAATCGCCTCTACCTTATCCGGATCCATTTTCAGCTTATTTGCAGAGATAACAAAAACCAAATAAATGAGTTATGTCCTCATAAATGTTTATTTCTTCATATTAATCAATAACTTCTCTTGATGTAATCTCCTCATCACTGTAGCTAAATGATTTAAATGCTCTGCTTCTGTCTTGCTGAAAATTAATATATCGTCAAGATATACAATGAAGAATTTTCCTATGAAATCCTTCAGGACTTCATTCATCAATCTCATGAAAGTACTGGGCGCATTTGTTAATCCAAATGGCATAACAAGCCATTCATACAGCCCCTCATTCGTCTTGAATGTTGTCTTCCATTCATCACCTTCTCTCATACGAATTTGATGATATCCGCTTTTCAAATCAATCTTTGAAAAAAAAATTGCCCCACTCAAGCAATCCATCAAATCATCCATCCTTGGCAATGTAAATCTGTATATGATGGTAATCTTATTGATCGCCCTTGAGTTTGTACACATTCTCCAGCCTCCATATTTCTTTGGGGTGAGCATTGTTGGAACAACGCATGGACTCAAGCTCTCTCTAATCAATCCTTTGTCCATCAAATCCTGGATCTATCTCTTGACCTCTTCATTCTCCTGCAGCGTCAATCTGTACGTTGATTTGTTTGGTAAACTAGCTCCAGGTATAAGATCGATGTGATGACTTATACTTCTGATCGGTGGCAACAAACAAGGTAGTTCGTCTACTACTATATCAACAAACTCTCCCAACAACTTCTAGATTTCCTTTGGTAAATCATCCACTCTTGTACTAGTTAAAACAATTCCAGGCTTCCTGACCACAACAAATTGTGTGTCTTCCTTCTTTTTAACCTCCTTAAGAAGTTCCTTCCCACTCATGAGAAGTACAGTGTTGCTCACCTCTGGTTTCACTTCTTTATCCTTAATCGGAAACAACATGTGAGTTCTCCCATTCTTCTCCAGGGTGTATGTGTTCTTTCTCCCATMATGAATCACATTCCTATCATWTTGCCATGGTCTACCCARCAATACATGACAAACATCCATGGGAATGACATCACATAATATTTCATCCTTATATCCTCCTATTTTAAATTCAACTAAACATTGTTTAGTGACATTTACCTGATGTCCTTTTTGTAGCCATGAAAMTMTGTATGGGCTTGGATGTTCAATAGTCTCCAGCTCCAKCTTTTCTACCATATCTGTAGAAACGAGATTGTTTGTGTTACCACTRTCCACTATGACTTTGCATACCCTATMTTTGGTCTTGCAAGCAGTCCAAAAAAGTATGTTCCTTTGGGCAGGGTTCTCTGCCTCCTTCTCTGGTGTTAAGAKAAMTTTTCTCATCATCAATGATCTTCCACCCTCRGCATCTTCTGCCTCAACATTCTGTCCTTGTGCTTCAGCAATGTGAGTTTCACCTCCTTCTTTCTTTCTATCTGGACATTAATAGGATTTGTGTCCATTTTTTCCAYWGGTAAAGCATTTTATTTCTCCAYCTTTGCCTCTTCCTCTTCCTCTGGTTCGAGGAAAAGTATTTCTATCAACATACTGTCCTTTCTGTGAGCTTCCACCTTTCTCARCTTGAGTTTGAGGTTTCTTCCACTCTTCTTTAGGTTTCTGATTCCTGTCTTGGGACATTGTTTTACCTCTGGCTTGACTTCTGCCTCAACCTCCTTGACCTTGCTTCCAGTTCAGCTTCTCTTCAGCTTTCAGAGCCATCTGATAAGCATCTTCCACATTCCTAAGGGTCTTCATGCTCATCTTGTCCTAAATGTCGTATCTTAGACCATTCATGTACCTGGAAACTTTTTCATCATCACTTCCTGATGACCTGCTCTGATGTTGATCTTGTAGAATTCCTCAGTGTATTCCTTCACTGAACTCAACTTCTGTCTCAAATTCTGCATTCTTCAAAACAAAGTAATTTGATAGTCCTTGGGTATGAATTTCGCTTTCATCTTCGCAACCATTCTATCCCAACTTTTGATTTTCTTCTTGCCTTTGCAGCGTCTGTCAACCTGCAGTTCATCCCACCATAATGTTGCATGTCCTTTAAGTCTTGTGACAGCATGTTTAACCTTCTTGTCTTCCTCGACATCCACATAGTCAAAATATTTATCCAAAGCTCTAATCCAATCTAGAAGCTCTTCAACATCCAAGTTTCCCTCATACATGGGAATCTCCATTTTTGATCTGGCACCTATCCTTGCAACATCCCTAAATAGGCATTCATCTATTGCATATTCGGCTACAACTCCTTCTCCCTCGTTTCCAGCTTCATTTTCACTTTCAGCCTCGCTGACATCCCCATTGTTGATTGTGCACCTCTGCATTGTCTCCATGGCATCAAGCCTAGCACGTAGTTCACACATTTCTCTTTCCACTGCTAGATCAGGCATTGGCCTGTCTCTTCTTCTCAGCAGCATGGCTGAGAAATTTCTCTTTTCTCTGCTACAAAAAGAAAAGAAATTGTTTTGTGCTCTGATACCACAAATGACACAGATCCCCCTGCCCTCGGGCTGAGATCCACTTAGGATCTTCACTACAACCATGCCAAGGGTTAACCGACCCCTTTGTTTAAGCCACAAAGGACTTCAGGTTTCGGGGTTTCGCGATCCCTAATGTCGAGCTCCTCGACTCTTCCACTTGCCAAAACCCGAAATGTCGATACGCCGAAATCTCTGACCATGTTCTGCTCCTGTATCGAGTTTTTTCACCTTTTCAGGGTTTCGAACTTCGCGATTTCATGAGTCCTGATGTAAGCTTCCGGATCCCTAACCTCCATAAACCTTGAACTCCGAAACGATATCTCCAACGGGATCAACGACTATAAGCCTCCCTTCAATTCGACGGCCCACGCGATTTTGGACTTCCAGGTACCAGGAGTCCAAGACTCTTGATCCCAGAACACTGTCCTCTCGGGTTCTCGAACCCCGAAATGCCGAAACGCTCTTCCAAAGGTATTTTGCGTTTCACGATTTCAGAGATTCTTATGTGGAGTGCTCTACTCCTTATCAACGGGAATGTCGAAACATCGATTCCCGAAATGCCAAAAAATATCCTGCCGCGATTTTGGATTTCGGGCTTTCCTTCCCCCTGTGTCCTGATCACACGTCCTCAGGACCTCCGAAATCTCGAATTCTGAAGTTTCAAAATTCTAACCTCGTCACTCTTCCTTTATACACGAAACTCTTTTCGCGTTTCGGGAATTTGATCAACCAAAGGGTTTGGCTTGCACTCCAGACTTACAAACTCTGAATCCCCGAATTGATATGACAGCTCCAATAGATCAATATCAACGACCCACGTTGATTCTGGGTACCAAAGTGATGGGTTTGTCTACCCTTATCCACCTTGTAACTTTTGTAGATCCTAAAGTCCTCGTTGTTTCGTGAGTTCTCCTCGGAGAATTCTGACCATTCAGTTTCTTCCCTCCTGAGCCTCTAAGGGAACTTATCCTTTTGCACTAAGATTTTCTCCTTATATTCTCTTGAATACTTCAAAAACGCCACTCCTCCTGAGATTTCTTGCAACTTCAAGTCCCCAGAAGACTCCTGCATGCACTCCTTGCGGAAATCCTTCAAATATTTCTAAGTATTTGAATCTCTCGACTCTATGCAACTCCTCTGCAGCAGCATTCCTTCAACTCTCTACCTTAGTTGATAAGTTCTAAGGTCTTGACCAGCCTGCACACACCTTGCACGGCTTATGTTCTTGTCTTTCACTTCTAATGATAACAACGATATCCCTCCTAAGCTTTCAGAGATAAACTATGAACCTTCGTCAATGCACTCCTTGCAGACGTTTCACTGCACTTCCTGCAGGAAATTCTCACTCAGGATGAGAAACAATTGAAACTCATTTCCTCTCTCTCTCAGACTTCAAACATCCAACTTAAAAACATACATTCACATACAACATGATAACAAATGCATGACAGAGAGAGTAAGAAACTGTAAACAGACCATTCAACATGTGTACACAGAAAACATCATAACACCATGAATCTGAATCAAAGCTTCATATATTAATTCAGAACTTATGTACATGGGTTCTTCTTTACAACTCCTCTGCTACAACTCTCTTCTTCTCTATGCTCTATGATAATGTTCTAATTTTGATTGATACAATGATACAAAGATGAGGGTGTCTATATTCATTTTCCCTCCTACTTCTAAAACTATCTAATCTGGAATTTTAAATCTACCTACTTTCATTAATTATGCATAAATGCCTCTACCTCCTATAGATGAGAGCGAATCACTTATGATCTGTTTACAATACGCAAGTACGCTTTCTTTTAACCATTACATTAATGTTTCAAAAATATTTTCAAAACGTGTGATGGTGGCCTTCTAGTTGTCTTCCCCTTCACGCTCGCTTGACTGCTTACGATGCTCCTCCATCATATAAGGGTAGTGATCCCCCATTTTTTACATTTCGAGGACAATTTTTATTGAGACTTGGGATCGGCAGTGGTGTCGTGGGTATTGTTTTTTGGTGAAACATTTATGGTGCCTGATATATATATATATATATATATATATATATATATATATATATATATATATATATATATATATATATATATATATATAGATATATGAGATACATATATTGATGATGTTTCTGGTTTTGCATATGTGCTATGTGATGCATGTTTTGTTTCTTATTTTGATGATGGATTAATTATGCTTAAAAATTAATGTGTATGTTAATGACATAAATGCCAATCTAGGAATTGATTAGCCATATTATCTACAACTTGGTTTAGATTCCTATGAATATGTGTGAATGTAATGGATTCAAAATTATGAGATAGAAGTATAACTTGCAGGTATTTGTGAAAGAGGCATGGATCACATACGCAATAAAAATTATTCAGTTGCAGAACGACGAGTTAGGAATCTAAGATATTACTTAGGCGATGAATATTAAGGTGACTTGCTTCTGCAAGGAGACCAATGATGACATCATATTCATCTTGGTTATTGGTGGCGGGGCTCAGGCATATACCACTGGAGTGGAATAGTAAACTTTAGGGGGTGTAAATGGCCCAAACTTCTGAAGCAAGATTCTGAGTCTAGAAATTAGCACCATCAATGTACCTAATGTGGTAAACCAATGGATGATTCATTCGTTAAAACAAGGAGAATGATGAATGTTCCCCTCCAAAGGGACTCAAATTTTCCATGGATTAAGGTGTCATGAGTGATGTCGTAGGATAATATGAGTTCTTCTTCATTAAAGGAATGAAGGTTGACTTGGCGATTGAATATGTCTTTGGACCGTTTCTTGGTTGCTTCATTGTTTTGTAGTGATGAGTGTTGGTCCTCGTCGAGGAATTCTAGGATAAGCAAGTGTTGTTCCATGGGAGTGGTGTTTGGTAGGATTTCGATCGAAGTTCGTAATATGGGTATCTCGCACTCAATGGGGAGTATGGATTCGACCTCGTGAACTAGGTGAAACAGTGTGAACCTTATGGAAATTTTGATGGTCGTGTGATATGCCCATAAAGCAGAAAATAGCATGTGATGCCAATTGGTTTTGTGCTTGTCTATTGTTCGTTGTAATATGGTTTTCAGGACTTTGTTAATGGCATCGAATTTCCCATTGGATTTTGGATAACATGGGGAGGCGAACTCGTGAGTGAATCCTAACTTGGCGGATAACCCAGTGAACACTTCATTCTCGAAATGTTTACCATGGTCAGACAAAAGCTAGAGGGGGACTCTGAAGCGAGTAATGGCATGGTTAAAGAAGAATCAGGTCATGGTGTTTGTCATGTTGTTGAACGTTGGAATGGATTGATCCCATATAGTGAAGCAGTCAACTATGACTACAATGTATTTATGCCCATTGTTGGATGGGGGATTGCAAGTTATGAAATTAATACCCCATTTTCAAAAGGGTCCTACCGTGATGACTGGATGGAGGGGAGCGGGTGGTGCTCTAGATTTATGCACGTACAATTGAAATTTTTAACAACGCTTGATGGCATGAATGCAATAATGAAATGAGATGGGCCAAAATTAACCATCCCGAACTATTTTCTGGGAAGTGGACATACTCAAGAGGTGGCCTCCACATACACCACTATGGAAACCATTTAGGGATTTTTCGGCTTCCTCGATGGTGAGACAATGATGAAGTATATTGCCTGCCCCTCTATGATAGAGGACATCTCCTATGAGGAGATATCAAGGGGATTTATGGCGGATACATCGATGATCGTCGCGGGACAGATGAGGACCAAATTTTTGTGTACGAAGGTACACGAGAATGTCTCAGTACCATGGGTCATCGGATGAGATGAAGAAAAAAATTTCATCAGGGAAGTTTTCATTGATGGGTGTGTCTTTTGAGTCTGATGGGAGATCTGTGATCAACTCTATGAGAAGGAGGGCCCTTTTTCTCTTAGGAATGGTAATTCTAGATCATATTATTGGAGAATGACGATCCAACAGGCAAATTTTCCATTGATTTGGTGTCGACTAAGCAAATATTGCATGGGGTTGGAATCCTCCACGACCTTGGTAGTATGCAGCAGGATGTAATGATGCATTTTTTGGACTGCAAGGACCTCTGCCAAGGCCAATTTATACTCATAATTGTATTTCAAAGGTGGTCCAGAGAGGTTTTTGTTTATGTAGTAAATGACATACTCGCGTTGGTCATCGCCTACTTGGACTAGAACCCCTGCGATTGACACCTTTGAGATGGACAGATACAAGATGTAATCCCTGTCAAATTTTGGGGGACTAATCAAGGGGGGTTTACTGAGTGTGTCTTTTAGTGACTCAAAAGTAGCTTGGGCATGTTGATCCCAATGGAATGGGATGTCACATCGTAGCAAGCACAAGAATCCATGGGTAGAAATTGCATAATTGAGAACAAATCAGCGTAGGAAATTTGCCTTCCCTTGTAGGGTTTGCAGTTGGCGAAAATTCTTGGGGTGAGGAATATCATTGATCACTTGGACCTTCAGTGGGTCCACTATGATTCCTTGTTGGGAAACGATGAAACCCAGTAGGAATCCAATTTTGACATAAAAAATGCACTTGAGGGGGTTTAATCGAATGTTGTACTGGTGACATCTTTGAAAGATAATCCACAAGTCTTCCAAATATTGTGATCGCTTCTTGGAACGAGCGGTGAGGTCATCCAAGTAAGCGAGGATGATATGGGAGAGATCATGGAAGACATAAACCATAGACCTATGGAATATGGTGCCAACATTATTGATCCCGAAGGGAATGACATGGTAAGTGAAAGTACCCCAGGGGGTAGTGAATGCAATTTTGTATTGATCTACGTGTCATGTTAGTATTTATTTGTAACCAGAAAATCCATCCATGAATGTAAGGACTCCATGTCCGACACAAGCATTGATTACATAATCAATGAAGGGAGTTGGAAAGTTTCCTTTGGGACAAGCTTGATGGAGGTCTTGAAAATCGGTGCAAACCCGAATGGTTCCCTGATTCTTGTTGATTGGGACAGGGTTTGAGACCCAAGAAATGCACGCAATGGGGTATATGAACTTGACATAATGCAACTTGTCAATATTGACTTTGATAGCCATAGATTTTGAAGGGTGTAATGGTCATTTCTTTTGGCAGAAAGGGGCCACACCAGGCCATGTATCGATTCTATGTTCGACAATGGATGGATCTAGGTTGGGAATTTCTGTATAGGACCAAGCAAAGATATCTCTGAATTCCTGAAAGAGAGCTTTGTAAGCTTGAACTTCTTCATGGGAGAATGCAACATCGAGAGTGATTTCTTCAACAATGTCAGTTTGATAGAGATGTCCATTTTGATTGTCGGAGAGATATTAGCCATATTCCCTTCCTCAAAAGAATCAAGATAATGGATTAGGTTTTTAAACCAATCCACATGTCCCGAAGGGATGAAATCTTTAGTTTCAATCGCATAAACATGAGTATATGGGTGGGTTTGAAATGCTTCTTGTGATAAGAAAACAAATCGGTGATGCATGGCATCCCAAGGATAGTTGGGTGTTGTCATAGCATCTAAKATGTCCTCATCTAATTGAAATATGTATGAGAAGAATGGATCTTCAAAGTTATGAGAAAGTATAGGTGACGTGGGGGCGTCATTTGTTTGATGTGGGTTGGTTATGGTGTGATCATCTACGGAAGGTGTAGAAGATGTAGACARTTTATCATTGTTTTATGCYGGGGTGAGTGGATCGACAAGAGAAGGGGAAGGGACTTCACTAGACRAAATGCACCATATATCCATGCATCTGTGTGGATCATGTGTACTGGGGGGAGGAAGAATATCATGGATAGGACTTACAAGTGAATTARGTAGGTTMGGTGGGAACTCTTTTGATCGTCATGATATGCATATGGTTGGTGGGACAAAAGGTATGAATTCTTTCTCCAAATATAGGATAATGGGATTACCCTAAGAGGGTAATGTAGGTTGGTGTTGAGGAATTGATGTGTGAAGGGTTGTTCGAATGTTTTGAAGAGTATTCATGCAATGAATTTGATATTCAATAATGAGAGGACACATGTGCGTAAAATGGTCCATTTTGTGGAACAACACACAAGGGTGTTTCATCCTTTCATTTATTGACATGGATATGTAATGGATGTCAGTAGATTTAGCGTCAATGGGTGCGCTTGAGAGGGATCAAGAAATGATGTGTGTCACATTGCTGCTAAGGTTTCCTAGAATTGAGGGAGAGTTGGAAAATGGTGAGTGGAATGGCCATATTCTAATCATATGGCACATGAAAAGTTGGTACGTATAAATTTCTTATGTGATGAAGAAGGTTCAACAATAGTGCTTGTGGTCATAGCTATTGAGGTAGGAAGTAATGGTGTTGCCTTTGGAAGATGAATTAGATTGTGTAATTTAGGAAGTGCATGGCACAGATTAGTAGGAAGTCCAATGGTGGCACAAAGTGCACATGGAGGTTTATCCCGAGGCTGAGAGGTGGACCCCTTCTTCTTCTTGGTGCCCCCTTTGCTAGTATCGTTACCCCAAACTGTGTGACTGGTTGGAAGAGTTGGTGTTTGAACCATCGATTGTGTGGGAAAGAATTTTGGTTGAGGTGGAAGGGATGGGACCGATACCATAGATAGTGGTTCTAGATACCATATTGGGATATCGATCACCATGTTTGGAAAGGTGAGAGTAGCGATGACGTGATAAGCAGAGACGCATGGTGGTGGGAAAAAGAATGGTATTTGGGTTATGGCTTGAGGGATTGTTTTCCAAATAAGTATTTTCCCAGTCATTGGTGAGTTTTCTTGAATGGGTGGCGATGTGGATGTGTCTGAGGTAGGTTGAGGTGTGTGTTCCTCAGTGGGTTTTTCATCATCAATCTCAACACCATCTAATGAGACTATGCATACTTGGGTTGAACATGTGGGAGGCAAGGTGGACTTCCCTGATAAGATCCCATAAGTGATGGGTCTTAAAAGATTCATGGGCTGACATCAAGGACCGACGATAGGTCAGAGCTAGGCCATATGAGGGGGGGAATGTTGTCTATGTTCCTTGAATGATTGGGTTCATAGTGCGTTAGTTGGTCGATGGTGACAATATTCCCATTGTGAGGGAAGAGCATGGTGAAAAATACAAAAGAGGCAATGACTTTTATGGCGTACATGTAGCTTCGTCCAAATAGGATATTGTATTCCAATTGGGCATCGATGACTTCGATATCAATGAGAATATTTTTTACCCCTATTTCAACTAGAACATTTTGGTAGAGGTCTTCAGGTTGTGATGGGAAGCTATTGTATTCCTAAAGTGTAATGGTTGAAGGGATGATCTCAAGTGACCCTAGTTTTTGCCATACGATTTTGGACATGATACATGTAGATTCCCCTTTGTCTATGATGCATCGATGTACTATGCAAGTTCAAATTTTGACCAGAATCTGAAAAACAACCAATGAGGGGAGGCATGGTTCAACATTATCTAAATCAAAAGTGATCAAACAAGTGTATGATGGGTCAATTGCCCCCATTTGTGAGAGAAAGACCTTTTGTTGTGAAGGACATGTTTAGAGAACCTATAAAACAGACATGGTAGTTGGGGATTGAGTCAAATCATCGATCGGGCTATAGCTATGTGCTTCCCTAGAATGGGGGTTGTGTACGTTCCTATGTAGAGGTACGTGGGGTACTCAGGTGGTAGATTATGTCTTAGAATAGGGTATTTTCAAAGGTTGTCTTGATGGTAATTGGGGTGAGTTCATTGTGTTCGAATTTGAGATGAGTGGCATACCCTACTAACAATTGCAAGTTTGTAGTAGAATTTCCTCTTCAGTGGTGAGGAGGATATTGTGGTCTGTGGATTTTCTAGGTTGAGTTTGACCTAGGCTACGGTATTTCCCCATATGTTGTAGGGTAGGGGCATCCTCTTGTTGATTATTTATAATTCCTTGATGATGAATCAGATTTTGAAAGAACATTGGTGTCTAGGGTTGCAGATAATTTTGTGGTATCTGCGGGGGAGGTTATGGTGCGGGGGGTCACTGTGTGTTCATGGTTTCTTTCATATGTTTTTAATCAATGGCATGAGGGAAGTGGTGGGTATAATTCTCATATTCGCCACATATAGCACAAGGGAAATTAGTTCTAAAGTTGTTGTTTTTCCCTTGTTGTGGTTGGCCATTATTATTTCCCCCATGGGGATGTTGGTTACCATTATTCTAGTTTCCCCCTATGGGAGGGTTTTTTTGTTTGGGGTTTCCCCCTATCCTTTATTGGTGTTTTTCTTGTTCTTACCCTTTTTTAGGTTATTGTTGGATTGATTAGGTGGATTGTCCATATTCAGCGGTTCAAAGGCTTGAAATTGTTTAATGGGAGAATGTTGAACAAAGTTAATGCCTGCCTATTGTTGTCCATGTGGTGGGAAAATGGGTTGAGGAGGACCTGGGAAAGGTTAATACATATTATCTTGTGGAGGGAGTCTGTATTGATTGTATGAGGTGGATGTGCCACTCCCACTAATGGATTTGTATGATATGGTAGGTGGTGGACCTGAAAGTGGTGCTTGCATCGGATTTGTTGGTGGTGCAGGTATGTGTCCTCCCATCGTGGGATTACGAGGGACCATAAAAGTGGGTTGAGGGATGGGGGGAGGATAGTATGGGTTCCCCCTGTATGGATGGTGATATTGGTTGGCCCCAAACGCGGGTACCAATTGATCATATCAATTGAGCATAAGTGTTAAAATGATCCATGGACCCAATCAACCCATCTGCAGCATGTGATGATCCTTGTTTGTCTTGACCAAAGGGTAGATGATGAGGAGCATCTGGTAATACAGAGTAAAGGTAGTATGATTGGGAGTAAATTAGGTCAAATTGTTGATCCTTTGAGTTGGATTCTTCTTCATATTGAGGCAAAGTAGTGGCCACATATTTGGCTATGGTCGAGACTAGTGATTTAAGAAACCAACCTAATCTTTGTTGTGGGGTGGTGTCATCCTTGCATATGCTTCTTCTTTAGCACCATTCATGGATATGATCAATGATGTGAATGTATGTGGTTTGTTTGAATTCAAAGAGAATATCCAAACCATTTTCATGATGGATAGGAAGTTGGAAGAAGGATAAGAAGGCCTTAGTTAGTGATTTGAAAATCATGTTGGACCCTTATTTCTCATCCACATACTATTTGGCAGATGGAACAATGAGTTTTCTCTGGAACAATCGCAAGTGAATGGAATCTTCCATAATGTTATTAAAATAAAACTACAAGTGAAAAGACATAATGTGGTTGGATTGTTATTCTCCTAACTTTCCTTCAAACCTTGGGATGTCCAAATATAATTTGGTGGGCATGTTAGGCCAAGTGGCATCAAGTAATATGGGGTCATTCATGAGCACAGTCAGATCTAGAATGTTGAGTGATGCCAAATATGGCATGGAAAGAGGTGTTCCATCCATGGTATGTGGTGGTTGAGAAGTAGTTCCTGGTGAGGAAGGTTGGGAACATGTTCCTTGTGAGGAAGGTTCAACTCCTCCTCCTTGTGATGGAGGACTAGTGGGTGTATTGTTTGGGATGTTTGTGTCAAGAAAGGATCATCCTAAAAACGTGGCACTAACAGGCGTAAGGGATGTTTGAGATGATGTTTCATCCAAATTAGGGATACCTCCAAATATTGGAGTTAGGTTCTATAGGAATCGAGAACGATGGGGATTCTGTGGTTCCCCTATGATTCTAGACTAGCTAGAAATGTGTGTGAGTTGTGATGAGAGAAATAAATGAACAAGTGTGTTCTGTATTTTGGACTATTTCAATAATGCCATTCATAGTTGCATGTAATAAATAATGGATATCATACATAAAACAACTAAACAAGCAATAATGTAGGGTAGTTGGGTTTTATCCATGTGGGGGAATAAAATAAATAGCACGTGTCCTAACTGATGTATCATCCTTCCTCTCAAAAATAGCATTGGGCCTTCCAAAAGCACTCAACAATGGGGCATGAATCCACTGGAAGAGAAACTAGTGAAGGTATGAACAATAAGTTATAATGAGGGGTAAAGGGGGCATATCCCAAAAGTTTTGGTGATATTTCCCAATATTTGTTCAAAATATGATTGAGGTGTGATTGCAGCCCACAACTTCTACCTAGGAAGAAATCCTAGTTTTTGGCAATTAAGTTACATCGATCAAGTGCGGCATTTAAATTTTTCTCCTAAGAAATGGGTCATGGGTTGGATTCTTTCCAAGAGTTGGGTGACTCGAGGAGGCATGCACATAAATGTTAAGTTTTGAGCTATTATTAGGTTTCTTTTCAATTTACTAGATAACAATAACATAGTTAGGATCACTAAGAGAAACACAATCACAAGATACACAACATTTATCCTAGGAAACCCTCATGGGGGATAAAACCCAACAAAAAATTCCTTAATATAGATAGCCAATACAATTCCAAGACAATAAACCAAACACTATAGAATATCCTCCACTGAGCAATGCACCTCTTTCTTCCTTCTTCCCCCAACTACAGCTACCAAACTTGTGCACTGAGTGAGAGAACGAGTGAGTGATCAAATGAAGTGTTGGATTCCTTTATTTATACAAATTGGCAAGTGTTGGAAAGTTGTCTCTTCCCTAGGTAGGGCCGACTTGTCTTCTTAGTGGTTAAAACCACTTTAATTGGCCTGGGGGGTGACTTCTCACTTTGCATAATATATTTAGGGTTTGACCAATCCACAAAAGGGGATTTGGTCAATTACAATGTCTAACATGATCAATCCACAAAAGGGGATTGATCTAATGAATAATAAATCAATAATAAATAGAATACTCTTTGCAGTTACAATATTTCAACACTCCCCCTTAACAAGAAGGGTATTCTACAACATCATCAGGAGAGAGAGAGGGAAGAAACATCAACAACATCTGGAACACTGACTGGCATATCTATAAATCATCAGAAGTTTTTCTCATCATCAACGTTAACAACATGGAGCTGGAGTAGCATCATCATCCTGATCAGCATGAGGCTAAAGTAACATCATCATCATCTTTAGTGTGAGGCTAAAGTAACATCATTATCTTCTTTAGCATGAGGCTAAAGTAATATCAACAACATCTTTAGCATGAGGCTAAATTAACCTCATCATCTTCAGCATTAAGTTGAAGTGGCATCATCATCATCTGCATCAACGTGGATTAGTATAACACTAATACATCATCAACAACAATAACAACACAAAGGCTGGAGAAAAAATATCATCGCAGCACGAAGGTTGGAGTATCATCATCATCACAACACGAAGGATGGAACTACATCAACATCAGTACTAAGATGGAAATCTTCATCATGAGGCTAGAACCACATCAACATCAACACGAAGCTGGAAATCTTCAACACAAGGTTGGCATCTCAACAACATCAACACGAAGCTGAAAATCTTCAGCACAAGGGTGGCATCTCAACAACATCAACACGAAGCTGGAAATATTCATCACGAGGCTGGCATCAACAACATCAACATGAATATGGAAATATTCATCATGAGCCTGGCATCAACAACATCAACACGAAGCTGGAAATATTCAGCACGAGGATGACATCAACAACATCAACACGAAGCTGGAAATCTTCAGCACGAGGATGGCATCAACAACATCAACACGAAGCTGGAAATCTTCATCATGAGGCTGACATCAACAACACTACTCCCCCTTTCAAGCTAGGTCCTTTCGGAATACACCAAGCTTGTCATGAAAGTGCTTAAACTTTACATGAGACAGAGGCTTGGTCAACACATTAGCAACCTGTCCATATGTGCCAACATAATGGAGCTTTATGGATCCTCTCTGTAACATATCATGAATGAAGTGATACTTGATCTCTATGTGCTTCGACTCATCATGGAACACATCATATTTATACAACTCTGGTTATCACATAGGACCACGGTGGCTTCCATCTCCAGATCAAATAGATCTATCAACAACATCTGAAGCTATATGGCTTCACTACTGGCAGAACATGCTGCAATATATTTTGCTTCTGTCGTGATGGGAGAAATATTGGATTACTTCCTACTCTACCATGAATTCATGGCTAACCCTAAACTGAAACACCATCTTGAAGTTCTCTTTCTATCAGAAACACTTCCATATCTATCTGAATCAGTATATCCATACAATCTAAAGTCATGATATTTAGTATAGCAGAGACCAAAATCCAATGTACCCTTAAGGTATATCATCACATGTTTTTCATCATCAAGGTGAATGCATCTGGATTCTACCAGATACTGTCTCAAAGGTGTTCACAACAAAACATATATATGGTCTGGTATTCGCTAGATAAATCAATAAACCAATAATAATATGTTTGTACAGAGTAGCATCAACCAATTCTGACGAGGTATCTACTAGGAATGTCAACTTTGTTTACATGGGTGTTTTCATGGATTTATACTCTAACATATTAAACCTATTTAGTATTTCTATTGCATGCTTCCCTTGGTTAAGGAAGATCTATGGGCTCTGTCAAACTTCAATACCTTAGATATAATGCATTAGGTCTTTAATCAAACTCTGCAGCGAGCTTCTTCTACAATTTGTGATGATCTTTTCTTCATCTTGTCAAGAATACATCATCTACATATAGTAGCTACAATATAACTGGGTCATCATTCATAACCTTGAAGTAAAGGTTATAATTAGTTTTACTCTTGGTAAAGCCCAAGATTGTCAGGAAACTCTTAGTTCTACCATACCAAGCTCTAGGAGCTTGCTTCATCTTGCAGACATGAGTCTTTATATATTCAACTTCAAATCAAATTTTCACATCACTTTGTGCCAACTTGGTATAATTTCTCAGCTACAACTCAATCTACACAGTCATTTGCTAGCTCTGTGTGGTTTCTGCAAATCACTATTTGTTTTACTGTCTAGGAGCATGTCCTCTACTCTCTCTACAATTGTTTCTCTAGAAGTGGGACTCTGCACCTGCAGTTGCTTTGAAGTTGAGAATGGTTGATCCATTCTCATTGTGACTGTTGAAATCTGAAATTAACTCCTCTTACTTCATCACGACAACAAATTCATCTGAAACTGAGAGTGGCTCAATAACTAATACTGAAGGTATGTCTTCTTCTTTCATGGAGGTAACTTTATCTTTTATTGTATTCATGTCTCCATGAACCAACTAATGTACTACACCAATTTCCACTCAATTTTAAATATGGGGGTTTATCCCCCTGCATCTCATACTATATATGAATCATGGTTTTTTTTTTTGTCTTCATGAATACTGGAACCATTTCTTCAATTACTGGAGTAAGTGTCTCGTCATAGTATTTGTTGACATAATGTAACTACGAAGAGCATTCTTCTTATTATTTTGTTATTGGATTAAATCCCCATTGTGGATTAATCATGTCATTATTATTATTGGATTAAATCCCCATTGCGGATTAATCATGTCATTATTATTATTGGATTAAATCCCAATTGTGGATTAATCATGTCATTATTATTATTATTGTTATTGGATTAATCCCCATTGAGGATTAATCATGTCGGTAATTGTATAAGGACCAAATCCCCTTTTGC
>ML777051.1:977224-995620 GCA_009831015.1 Picea engelmannii | reverse complement strand
AATTAATTAAAGGTGGGTTTACCCACCCAGAGTGAGAGGTCGGCCCTGCCAGATGGTGACCTTTCACACTTGCCAGGTTGATATAAATAAGACGCTAGCGCCTCACTTCTTACACACACTCACTTGCTCATTCTCTTATGAGGCAAGCTGCAATTAGAAGTTGCAGAGAGGAGAAGATGAGTGGCGCATCTCTTGGGGAGGACTTTCTGTATTGGTTTGAGTTATCTCTTGAACATTGTATAAGCCATTTATGATAAGGAAGTTTTTTCTGGGTCTTCTTCCCCTAGAGGTTTCCCAGAATAAATGTTGTGTCTCTTGTGAATGTGTATTTCTCAGTGATCTTGTTCTTATTATGCTCTTATCTAATGAAATGCAAAGAACTATAATAATGGCACAAACATTAACAATATTCTCCCTCTTACTGAGAGAATCCTTTGGACACGCATCATGTTGTGTACATCTGCAACATGCTTGATCTGTTTAGATCAATCTTGGAAGTCAATACTGACTTCTCTTCTAGTCTCATGGAAGAATCCATATCCTAGTCTTTCTCACTAACTTCCTTCTCTATCACTGAAAAAAGGGAATAGTTCCAGGAGATTTTATATCTCCTAGAAGTTTCTGAAGCTACGATCTAGTCTTCTCATGGAATATGTTTCCCAGTCCTATAAGTTGTCTCTTCATCTGATCCTTTCTGAGATCGGGCTTGTTATCACTCCAGGAGTCCTTCTCAGGTTATAGGTAGAAGAAGCCTAGTAACTTAAAATATTTTTTGGTTTTCTGTGTAGGTTGGATCAAATGGGACACATAAACTACTAGCTCACACTTAAGACACTTAGTAATATAATCAAATGAGACAATGCTTTCAAAAATGTATAATTAGATGAGTAACTGAGTGGTGGGTGAAGAAAGTCTATATCTATCAACCAGATCAGATGTGTGATGGGATGAATAAATATAGTACAAATTACTTATTAAATTAGTGTTTATGAGTTGACCAATGAGATGACAGTCATTTGCAACTAGATAAACTTAGACAATAGTAATTAGTCAAGCATAGAAAAAGAGAGAAGATGATAATCTGACATAAACAGTGAAAGGAACTTGTGATCTGTATTATATGTAAAAGATCTCAGTATAATATCAACATGGTCTAGTCTCCAGACTTGAAACCCCCCCCTCCCCTTAGTCCTTCAAAACAATAGACTTTATAGTCTTTACATCAAAAATTCAGCTCTTATCCCTCAGGATCGAATAACTACAGATAGTATATAATATTAAACTAATGCCAAAATAATAGGAACAGATCCTATATAAATGGAGTCAATCCATATCCTAATACTAAGTCTTTGATAGTTGCTCATGTATGATGGATGATGACTATGCCTTCTAGAATCTTCAATTAACATATGGAAGCTAATCATCTCATCCTGGAACTTTCCTTTTAACATCTTGTAATATCTTTGACCAAAAATAGGAAAACTCTTTTATCTTCTTGCCTCAACATCTATCTCAAAAACTGGAATAGAACACTAAAAAAAATCCCTTTAATTATATTCTTAACTTGGAAACCATTCTCGTGCTCTTTGAAAAGACCAAACTGATATATGTGCAAAAATAATACCACTCTTCCCTTCCCTGTGCTTTCGATGGCTTATAGGCCTGAAACAGAGTAGGGTTAGCTGTCGAAAGTGGAGATTTTGGCAGCTAACAATGCCTTTTGGAACTAGTCTAAGTTGTTGAAAGTCCAAGCCTTCAAAAAGTCTTAAAAACTGCAAAACTGAAATTTATTTGGTCTATCTGCTCTTTAGGGCTCTTCATGCAATTTTATGGCTGCTTGGAAATCCTAGATTAACCTTGATTGAATGATGATCCTTGAGTTTTACCCACCGCCTGGGCTATAAATCATTATTCTCTTCTCGGTATACTATAGACAATTAATCTTTCTTGTAGATTCCATTTACAGTCAGAGTGTTTTATGACTGAATGCATTCATGCTCCAAAATATGAGGTACTTCAGTGATGTAGGGTTTTTGTCAAAGTAGTTCTATCTGTTGCTGAAACAACAAACATTTTATTGTTTTTCTCTTCACACTGCCTCTGAATTCCTTTGAATGTGGTTAAGAATGAGCAGCCTTGGTCCAGGAGGTATTTTTACATCTCTTAGGGCACTGTCAGTGAGCCAAAAGAGTACAACTTTCGGCCTTTGTTTTGAATTTCCTTGTCCTGATGATGATACCTAAATCATTTCGTTTGCTGGTAGAAAGCATTTGATACCTTTGATCAATCAATTGCTTTGTTGTCGAATTTTTTATCCTTAATACCTGAAGCAATAATACCCTTAGAACTCTTGTTGCAGACTTGTTGCTCCGATCAATGTCTTTGATCCTTATCATTAATGTATGTGCAGGTGCTGGTGGATCTACACTCCTCCTCATGGCCAGATACCTTCATTTTTGTCAAACATTCCAACAACAA
Source organism: Picea engelmannii (assembly GCA_009831015.1). NCBI lineage: Eukaryota > Viridiplantae > Streptophyta > Pinopsida > Pinales > Pinaceae > Picea > Picea engelmannii. The sequence goes on along the minus strand of ML777051.1, from coordinate 993,142 downwards.
ATGTTGTGTTTCTCCATTGGACAACTTTGCAATCTTGGGCGCTTATATCATTGAGCACTTGGCAGCCTGCGAGATTTTGACACCTGTGTTTCTAAGACTTGATGTATCGACCTGAGGATTGAATGTAACTTGACTAATGGGCTCATCTTAACGTGTAGCTAGTATGTAGGCTAGGAATTTGGTATATATGATATGGTTTGTGCTGGACTCATAGAATTGACATGTAATGGATTAAGAATATAACACTAGCTTAGAATTTGAACACTTCAAGCACCCACCACTTCTTTCTTTGGATGATGAAAATAATAGATGTAAATCTAAAGAAGCATAAAACTAGGGTTTAGGAAATGTAACAATTTATGGTGCTTTTGTAATGCAGGTTAAAGACAGAGTAACAAGACTCTCGAGTAAACATGATCAATGGGAGCTTGGTCAAGAATTTGGAGATAAAACATTGGCCAAAAGACTAAGGAAAATGACACATTAAGCATGAACGAATGAAATTCCTTAAAATTTACAAAATCATTTGAGGAGATAACATCTGGTTCCAACTGGTATGGATACCTCCCTACGATGTTTCCAAGAACCTAGTATTTCTAGTCGCCTTTACCATTGGGCTATGGAGTTATTTTTCCTTTAGAACTGATTGCCTACAAACCTATAGCCTGTTCTACTTATTCAAAAACCAATAACTAAAAAAGTCTACTTTCTCATAGAGAGAGATTATTTTCTTATCTACTCCTACTCTAACCATTGTACTACTTCTTAATCAAGTGAACTCATGCTTCCAATGAAGCCATGTCAGAAATTGATTTACTGAACCTGTTCTTGATCTTAACCCAAAAAATAATGGAAGCCATATCATGCAGAAATATAGTTGATAACATAAACAATCTTTGTCTGACAAAAATGTTTTGACATTCATGCTACTCATAGATTCCAAATAATCGGTAATAGGGTCATAAATGTCACAAAGAAATACCTCTTCATGATATTGTTTCAACTGAAAATTGAAGTGATGATGGTTGCCTTCACTGATATCGATGTTGAATGTGAATTGTTCTCCCTCTGTCGAAGGAAAATGCAAGCTCAACTGTTGATCTGAAACTTTCTGCTCCTCTTCACCATATCTCTACAATTTGAATTCATCATGATGATACATTGGCCTATTACAGCTAACATTGTTTGAAAGAAAATAAAAGGTATGTTCTTGATATTCACTGCAATTTTGATCAATAGATTCATAACTAGCATCAACCACAACATGCACACATTTATGATCATCTCTCTCATGAAAAGCATAACTAAATGAAATTCTAGTAGACAACAAGCCTTCATAAATCTCAAAATATTCTTCCTCATCATTTTATTGGTTGAATATAGGAGCATAAAGATAAGATCCTAATGACAAAGATGAATCTTCTTGTATAGGAGTATGAACAATAAAATCTTGAAACAGATTTGGAAAAATATCACCTTGTTCCTTATCATAATTTGAAACAACATATTCGTAAGGAGAAGAAGGATCTTCCTGATGCTCTAGCTAGAGATTGGACAGTCCCTAAAAATCTTGTTCCTCGTGGTTACTACCACTTTCCTTAGTCTGCAAATCTAGAAACTGAGGGCTACCCTTAGTATCTGATGTAGATTCAAATCTGTCACATGCTAATGTAAAAATCTGCTCATCATTTTTTAAGTTTTTAGAGGGGACAATCTGATCTTCATGACAACCTAAAACAATAGATGCATTTGGTACAATGTCAAAATCATCACTACAGTTATAATAATGTGGATCACCAATATCTCGATCATAATGAAGGGTATTTCCTACAACAACATACTCTTCATGAATGTCTAATTATTTATTCAGAAGATTGAATTCATGACAACACTCGAGATAGAGAAAGTCATCTAAACATTTGTCTTTACAAAACACATGAAAAGAAGCATGAAAATATTCCAAAAAGATGACACTTGAAAGAGGAAGAGACCGATACGAATAATGAGCAATTCCCTCTAATGAAAACATGAAAAGCCTAATCTGAACATCCTCATGCACAATTTGCAACCGATGCATGCAATCGTGAAAATCCAGCAAATGTTCAGCTGGTATTTCCCAATCTTCTCCTTGAAATCTGGGAATACTATTTTCCCATTTATCTCTACTAGGCACTGGATTAGGGAAACCAACGATATTTGAAAAATCATAGAAATCATATCTCTTAGCTAAGATGTTGTTCATTTCATACCAGTGGAGTTGCCAACGGATTTCAGAACAATGGAGTCGCCACTGAATCCATCCTTCATGGAGTCACCAGATAGATGATTACAACCGAAAATATGTCCAGATTTTTTCTATCATCAAAGCTAGATCTTGTTGTCTCCCAAGGAAGTTGAGCTTCAATCTCCTCTCCCCGGCAACGACGCCAATTTGTTATCACTCCAGGAGTCCTTCTCAAGTTGTAGGTAGAAGAAGCCTGGTAACTTAAAATATTTTTTGGTTTTCTGTGTAGGTTGGATCAAATGGGACACATAAACTACTGGCTCACACTTAAGACACTTAGTAATATAATCAAATGAGACAATGGTTTCAAACATGTATAATCAGATGAGTAACTGAGTGGTGGGTGAAGAAAGTCTATATCTATAAACCAAATCAGATGTGTGATGGGATGAATAAATATAGTACATATTACTTATTAAATCAGTGTTTATGAATTGACCAATGAGATGACAGTCATTTGCAACTAGATAAACTTAGACAACAATAATCAGTCAAGCATAGAAAAAGAGAGAAGATGATAATATGACATAAACAGTGAATGGAACTTGTGATCTGTATTATATGTAAAAGGTCTCAGTACAATATCAGCATGGTCTAGTCTCCAGACTCGAAACCCCCCTCCCCCCCCTTAGTCCTTCAAAACAATAGACTTTATAGTCTTTACATAAAAAATTCAGCTCCTATCCCTCAGGATTAAATAACTACAAATAGTATATAATATTAAACTAATACTAAAATAATAGGAACGGATCCTATATAAAGGGAGTCGATCCATATCCTAATACTAAGTCTTTGACAGCTGCTCCTATATGTTGGATGATGATTATGCCTTCTAGAATCTTCAATTGACATCTAGAAGCTAATCGTCTCATCCTGGAACTTTCCTTTTAACAGCTTGTAATATCTTTGACCAAAAATAGGAAAAATCCTTTATCTTCTTGCCTCAACATCTATCTCAAAAACTGGAATAGAACACTAAAACAAATCCCTTTAATTATATTATTAACTTAGAAACCATTCTCGTGCCCTTTGAAAAGACCAAACTGAGATCTGTGCAAAAAGAATACCACTATGCCCTTCTTTGTGCTTTCGGTGGCTTATAGGCCTGAAACGGAGTAGGTTTAGATGTCGAAAGTAGAGCGTTCAGCAGCTAACAATGCCTTTTGGAACTAGTCTAAGCTGTCGAAAGTGTGGGCCTTCAAAAATTCTTAAAAACTGCAAAACTGAAATTTCTTTGGTATGTCTGCTCTTCAGGGCTCTTCATGCAATTTTATGGTTGCTTGGAAATCTTGTATTAACCTTGATTGAATGATGATCCTTCATTTTTACCCACCGCCTGGGCTATAAATCATTATTCTCTTCTCAGTATACTGCAGACAATTAATCTTTCTTGTAGATTCCATTTACAGTCAAAGTGTTTTATGATCGAATGCATTCATGCTCCAAAATATGAGGTACTTCAGTGATGCAGGGTTTTTGTCAAAGTAGTTCTATCGGTTACTGAAACAACAAACATTTTACTTTTTTTATCTTCACACTGACTCTGAATTCCTTTGAATGTGTTTAAGAATGAGCAGCCTTGGTCCAGGAGGTAATTTTACATCTCTTAGGGCACTGTCAGTGAGCTACAGGAGTAAAAATTTTGGCCTTTGTTTTGATTGTGCTTGTCTTGACGATGATACCTAAATAATTTCATTTGTTGGTAGCAAGCATTTGATACCTTTGATGAATCAATTGCTTTTTTGTTGAATTTTTAATCATTAATAACTGAAGCAATAATACCCTTAGAACTCCTATTGTAGACTTGTTTATCTGATCAATGTCTTTGATCCTTATCATTAATGTATTTGTAGGTGCTCGTGGATATGCACTCCTCCTCGTGGCCATATACCTTCGTTTATGTCAAACATTCCAACAACAAATGCTATGTTTCTCCATTGGACAACTACACAATCTTGGGCACTTATATCTTTGAGCACTTGGCAGCGTGTGGGCTTTTGACACCTACGTTTCTAAGACTTGATGTATCGATCTGAGGATTGAATGCAACTTGACTCATGGGCTCAACTTAACATGCAGCTAATATGTAGGCTAGGAATTTGGTATATATGATATGGTTTGTGATGGACTCATAGAATTGACATGCAATGGATTAAGAATATAACACTAGCTTAGAATTTGAACACTTCAAGCACCCACCACTTCTTTCTTTGGATGATGAAAATAATAGATGTAAATCTAAAGAAGCATAAAACTAGGGTTTAGGAAATGTAACATTTTTTGGTGTTTTTGTAATGCAAGTTAAAGATAGAGTAACAAGACTATCGAGTAAACATGATCAATGGGAGCTTGGTCAAGAATTTGGAGATAAAACACTAGCCAAAAGATTAAGGAAAATGACACATTAATCACGAACGAATGAAATTCCTCAAAATTTACAAAATCATTTGAGGAGATAACAAGGCTTACTCTTGATTTCTTTTGAGTCTACAAAGACTTCATCATCTCTTATGGGGTATACTTGGTGTTGAATACCAAGTCTAAATATGAAAATTTGAGTCAAACTTCAAACGAGTTATGCTTCTCGTCAAGGTGGCTTCATTATACTTTGACCAAGTCTATTGTGAGTTCTTGTTCTAATGTTCGGTCATCATTGGAGCCTTCTCCTTCTTACAATCAATCTCCATATGAGATACTCTGGATCTCAAAGGATAACTTATTCTTCATCTTATTTGGTACATGAATGTATATGGTCATGTACATAGTCTGCTTGATGTCTCATCTAATCTGTAGCCTTTTGCAACCTTCACTATAGCTTCCTTAGGGTTATTACCTGTGACCTTTGATATTATTTGCAGGTAGTGGCACCATCTGGTAGCAACAGTAATAATTACCAACTCTTTAAAAACTTTAAGGATGATTGCAACTGGTATTGCAGTTGATACTTCAACTGATAATGCAACTGCAATTGATACTGCAACTGATCCTGAAACTGCAACTGCAACTACAACTTAGGGTTTTATGAGGAAACCCTAATTTTTCAAACTTCAAATTTTGAAATTCTGATCCAGGGACTAGATGCGTTGAGCTGAGGCGAGTAAGCTGGTGCAGTCATATTTATGAAAATCCAAATTTTACCCCTTCAAACTTAACCAACAGAATTCTGGACTGGTACTTCTGGTACTGGTTCTGGTTTCCTAGTTTTCCAGTACTTTTGGTTTTCTGGTACTTTTGGTTTTCTAGTACCAGTGAAAACTAGGGTTTCTCTTTATGGGAGTTCTATCCACTGAAAAAGTGTTTTCAAGGTGCCAAATATTTCCCTAGGCTAGGGCGCACTTTTCTAGATGATTTTTAGGTTGAAATTCCTCTTCAATAAAAGCCCTAATTTTCTTGTATGGAAACAATGATGTTTTTATTTATCTAGTGAAAGAGGCTCTCTTCAGCATAGCTCTGACACCATGTTAAGTGTTGATCTATTATTAGATTTCTTTTCAATTTACTAGATAACAATAGCATAGGTAGGATCACTAAGAGAAACACAATCACAAGATACACAACATTTATCCTAGGAAACCCTCATGGGGGATAAAACCCAGCAAAAAAATCCTCAATATAGATAGCCAATACAATTCCAAGACAATAAACCAAACACTAGAGAATATCCTCCACTGAGCAATGTGCCTCTCTCTTCCTTCTTCTCCCAACTGCAGCTACCAAACTTGTGCACTGAGTGAGCGAATGAATGAGTGATCAAATAAGGTGTTGGCTTCCTTTATTTATACAAATTGGAAAGTGTTGGAAATGTGTCTCTTCATTGGGCAGGGCCGACTTGTCTTCTTAGTGGTTAAAACCACTTTAATTGGCCCAGCGACCGAATTCTCAATTTGCATAATATATTTAGGGTTTGACCAATCCACAAAAGGGGATTTGTTAAATTACAATGCCCGACATGATCAATCCAAAAAAGGGGATTGATCTAATGAATAATAACTCAATAATAAATAGAATACTCTTTGCAGTTACAATATTTCAACAAGAACAACCAGACCTCGGCCTTTGACCCTTCATGGGTATCCCATTGCCTTATGGTATAGGAACACTTGATTTAGAGGATTTTTGGTTTCCTAATTCGTCAAATTTCTAAGTTTCAAATGTGAAAATGATAACGGGGGGTTGTTTGGAAACCTACCCCAAAAATCCTAACTTTGACTACAAACTTGTTTTGTGCTCCTCCTATGGAGGCTAAAAATGAGTTGTTTAAGGGTTGATTTTAGGATTTGAAGTGGGTTGTGAGATTGGGGTCATGAACCAACATCATTGATTAAAATGGTGTGGAAATTTTCCAAGGATATATGGAGTCTTTATTATCTTCCTAGATCAGTTGTGGGCGCAGGGAGGAGAGAATACTATGACTTCAAATATATGATAGAAATTTTAAGTGTGTAGTGAGTTTCTCTTGTGTGCAAAGAGTGAAAATGTTGTCAACAATATTTTCAATAAGTTAATGTGCAATATTTTATCATGTGGACATTGTGTGGTCCATTACAAATATTGAATAATATAACTTACTAAATATGTTTAGACCATCCTTGCGTAATTCAAAAGCCCCAGATCACTAGCAATGTGGACATATGGGTCCTTACTTCTCCTAGATTGCAAATCATGTGGACATTGGTTCCTTACAGATTCCTTTAACTCCCGAGGTTGCTTTGATCTCTTTAAAAACTTTGAAATTATTCTAACTTTGCAAGCATGTGGGAATGTATGGGCCCTTTACAATTTTAAAATCATGTTTCAATTTGTCAAAAGAAAACTAAGAGGTATTGTCCTCTCCTAATTGATGATTTGATGATTTTGAAGAGAGAGATGGAAATTCTCAAGATACCCTTTTATGATTTCCCAAGATCACGATGAGTGTGAGGGAAAGAGCATAATAGGGGTGGAAATACAGGTTCTTAGTCTCAAACGATTAAGTGGTTGTGAAAGAAAAACAACTAAACTAAGAAAACAAATGTACAGTTATTTTTAGTCATTTTTAGTTCCTAGATTAGATAATTCCTAATGCAATAAAGAACTATGTTTCCATCCTAATACACACTTTCAAATGTGAGCTAAGTCTAGCTCACTTAGTGTGTCCTTGGAGGCACAATTCCTAGGTTCATAGCCCACATTGTCACTTTGACCGGAACCTCTTATGTCTAGGCTCACTCATGGGGAAGCCAAGGGGGGTAGTCCCTAGTTTCTAGATTAGTTTTAGAGTTAAGTTCTAGGAGTTAGTTTTAATTTGTTAAGGCTTGGGGGGTTCTAACCTAAGATGCAAAAGCAACAATGCAAGATGCAAGGGTTAGTATGTTAAGAAAGACCTTTTCCTAGGGCAACTAAGACTAGTGCCTAAGATTGGGCAAGGGGTCAACTAAAGTTAAAAGGGGGTTTATTTACAAGTATGATTACAAGCTTACTTACAAAAGAATAACTTAATCAAATAAATGTTAGATACAAGATTTAAAATTAGAAGAATACTAGAACACAACAACAAGCTAACCACTTTAATTGTTTTGTGTTTGTGCGGGATATAGAGAGATCAAAGCATCATATAACATTTACAACATCAATATCAAGGTCCTCATCACCAATATATCAAGATCACTAATACATCAATAAAGAGCTTAAGCACAAGTATTAAAGATGAGATACTCCCATTCTTAATTGTTAAACTCACGAAAGTTTTAGATATTTAGGTCCAAGGTTGAGTTATTAAGATTTCTTAAGATTATTAATTTTTATTAAGATTTCACCAAATCCTCCTCCCCCTATTGCCAAATAATTGTTGGATGCTCAATAAGAGTTGCCACCCTAGCTTCGCGGGTCAGCCTGGAAGAAAGAGTTCTTACGAAAAGGACACATCCTGTGCATTGTGAGACCGTCCCCAACCTACACCTTTTGTTGCCCCTCAATCCCTATTTTAGATGGTGAAGATGGTGGTCTAAGGTACCCTAAAGATTCTATTAAGTTAATATATGAATTAGGTAGACTTTTAGGAGTGTTTTAGAGTGTTTTAAGGATTTTATGACACTTTTAAAGAGTGATTTTGTGACTTGGACGAAACTCACTTCAGCCTTAAAGATGTGTTGATTAAGTGTATGAGATTAAGAGCATTAACACATATATGTTATGTGAGAGAAAGTCACTTAGTTGCACAATTAGATAGCTTGCAAAGTAAAGAGATAAATTACAAGGGCAAGAACAACTTGCCAACAAGATGGAAGGAGAAACAATCACACTTATCTAATGATTAAGAGCATTTGAGATATGACCATTAAGTGTGAGAGATAAAAAGAAATTTAAATACTTGCCTACTTAACAACTTATCAATTAAGTTACTTAGAGCATATGGAAAATGGCATTAAAGAGATCTATGCAATAAAGAAGAACACCATCCACTTAATGAAGAAACTAAACATTAAGGATTATAGATCTAAGCATGGAACATAAAGATAAACACTTGTAGTAAACTAAGCATGCATGAGATATAGTTAATTTGATTAAGGTTCCCAATAGGCTTAAGCTAGATGATTATTAAGTGTATTAGATCTAGATCTAGAACAATTATAACATCAAGCATTTAGATCATAATCACATATTAAAACCCTAACCTAACCTTTTGGGGTATTCCTCTCCCAAATAGGTAGGCAATTAAATTTAGCTTTCTTAATTAGAAATTATTGAGGAAAAGAGAGACAAGCAAGCAAGAGATAGAAGCAAGAAGCAAGCAAAGGGAAGAAGCAACAAGCAAACTAAGCAAACCCCTAATCCCCACGTCCTAGGGTTTGGGAGATACCCTTTATCTCACAAACCCTCACATACTAGCTCAAAAAAGGAAAAAAGGAAGAGGAAAATGCAATATCTAAGTAAACCCTAACTACCCCAAGGCTCAAACGTGGGAGGAGGCCATACCACTCCTTCTCCCACGACTATGAGCYACTACAAGCAAGCAAAAAGAGAAGAAATGACCTAAAAAATGCTTAAAATTTGAAAAGGAGGTTGAGAAATAGCTACCAATCCCTTTGGGGGGTCTTTGAGTGTTGTGTGKATTTMTTTGGGTAGCCAAAACCCCTCTCAACCARATCTGAACCTGCAAAAAACAGCAAGGTATCCTTGCTGGAAATGCTACACACAACCAATATAATGAAGAAAAACTTTTGCCTTTTTAGGGAAAAACAATTTCTTAAGAAAAAWTTATAAATTTTTGTTATAAGTGACCTATCTTACTAAGMTATGCTAGCTTAAATATTGATGGAATGAAMAACAATATAGAAGAAGAGTAAGAGTGAGAAAGGAATGGAGTTTGAGTGTGTCTCAAGGGAGCCTTCTTGCTTGAGGTTGTCCCAATGAAACCCTTGAAGATAAACCTGCAAGAACCTTGAAYAATGATGGCATACAATAGACAATATGTTGCATATACTAATAATATGACATTTCAATCCTATCTAGCATATCAAGATACATAGATCTACAAGCATGTGCATTACTAGATCTACCCAAATAACATTTTACCTTAGGATCCAAAGATGCAATCACCAAACAAAATCTTAGAACAAGTTTACCTCGTGTGTATGGAAAGAAGAAGCATGTGCATAACTCTTCCAATAATCCTCCAAATTGTTCTCGTTATTACTCAAGAAGAAGGATCTTGGAGAAAACTATCTCCAAAACCCTAAAGAGCAAGAGAATGAAAATGATGAATGAAAGAGATAGAGAGAGAGAGAGAATGAGAAATCAAGTAGCATAACTTTAGCTCAAGATATGGTGAGTTGGGAGTGATGAGAGGGATCTATTTATACTTGGAGAGGAAAACCTACCTCTCTTGGATCAATGCCAAGTGTCCAACACCAAGCAAAAGAGGAAATCCCTAGGCCAGGGTGCACCATCTAGGGTTTGAAAGATAGATCTAGGGTGTAGATGGTGTGGGAAGTGTTGGGATCACACAAAAGGAAAGTGGGAAGGCTATGGGATAAGTACCAAGGGAGAGGAAGAGGCCCCAAACAAATAAAAATCGATTTTTCCTTGGAGATCCACAAAGGGGGGCGTAACTCTCCTTGGAGGGCGTAAATCTTGGGATGAGGGAAGGACTGGAGGGTGAGATGTGAGGGAAAGTGTGTGGATACACTCTAATAGGTGATGTGGGGGGTAAAGGGAGGCAAAACACATGTGAGGGGACCTCACTCAAGTCACAACATCAATTAACCAAGGAAAAACGTCAATCCCCCTAGGGGGGCGTAACGTTTGAGTGTGGTGAGGGTGTGGAAAGGGTAGGAAAAAGGGGTAGGAAAACGTTGGGTGGTTAGGTTAGGCTTAGGGAGTCTCTCTCTAACTTAGATCCACCATTCAACATCATTTTAACTCATTATTACAATTTTACAATTTTTCCATGTTTGGACTTTAGCAATTAAAATTGTTGTTTTAGACTGACTGACACTCCAAGTGGACAAACCCATGACAAAAGTTGTCCAACTGAGCTGAAACTTGGTCCATGGATGTGGGGGGTGATATTCCATTTATTTTGAGCATAAATACCCCTATCAAAAATCCAAGGACCTATTTTTTACAATTATTGCTCAAAAATAATTAATTAATTAAATAATTAAACCTCCAAACTTAGGGAAATTTAATTTAAAAAAATTGACTTACACTCGATGGAATTCCGCGAAAATTTCTAAGATGTCTTGCATGGTCATTTACAATGATTCCCTATAATATTTGCCAAAAGATAAACCCACTAGAACGTTGTTCACCACTTTGGAGGAATTATTGCAAGTGTGAGGGAAAAACTCAAGGGAAATCAATAAGGCTAAAAAGCCCAATTAATAAACTAAGGATAAAAAACCCTCTGTGAAAGGAAATCTCCCAGTAAACCGATCCCAAGGTAACTGACCTAGACATGACTCATGCAGACCTATTACATTATTAACCCATGCAGGGGTGCGTAAATTCCAATTACAAAAAGAAGTGTTGGGTCCAAACATGCCCTGTAGAACCAAAGTCTTCGAAAAATTTGCATTTGATGATGCATCTCTTCATGGCACATGGATTTTACCACCTGTGTTAGAGAGGCGGTCAACAAAATCCAAATGTAATTGTTGCTTCTTTACAAAGTGCAGTAAATGTAAATCTAAAAGCTACTTAGTGAGATCACCTCTAAAACCCTTGTAAAATATGGAAAGAAGAATTTGTACACGGGTTGTAGTTCTAACAGTGGCACACAATGCGCAGAGTGCACAGACAGGACAAATTGCACAACAAGAAAATAGAGAGAACGCGTAAATTTTGCAAAGCAACACGATTGTTCCTTCGATATTCGTGCACACATAATCAAGTTGTGGGAAGAAAAAATTTAAATGAGTTCTCTCACTCAGGGGCTTAATTGGTCCGTTTGGAGGCTGGGATAGATCGGTTTTGACACCTGCATACAAAAAATGATTAAAATAAACACTCTAAAGGCCTAAATGGGGAGGAATTTGATCCAACTCCCCAGTGAAGTCACCAATATGTTGTGCTCGTTTTGCCACTTGGGTGAGAAAAAACAAATCACCTGAGTACTTTGTTGGACCAGTAAGATAATACAGAAAATGGTTAGTTGATTAGTGGATCAACCATGAAGAAAACAAGAAAATAAATAACAAGCAAATCACAACTAAACTAATCATTCATGGAACTCAAATGAAAACATGAAAATGGAACAAGGAATAGCTACCAATGGAAAGTGGTCTTTGAATTGATAACACCTAGGAGAAAAATGAGACTTATGAGTCCCCTCTTCCTCATTGGGAGGGCCCTTGAGATCCCCAATATATAGTGTTTCCTCTTCTAACAATGGAGTAACAATGGTGAAGAATTGTTTGCTAAACTTCTCAAGAGGTGAGAAGGATATCCCTTTCTATGATAACTAGAATAGCTCTAGGAGAAATGAAGATTCTCTAAGAACAATTTAGCAGCATAACAACACATCAAACTCTTACTTTGTTTGCACACCTTGAGCTTGTATTTATAGGCTTCATGCAAGACATTATATATATATATATATATATATATATATATATATATAGTTCATAGTTTGAATAGGGGCCCTTTTGGAGGTACCACCCATCCTTTCCATAGCCCCAAGGCTAGATTTAAGATAGATTTGGGTGTCTTGTCATGGCACACCTCAATCTAGAAGTAGGTGAGGCCGACCAAATGCATTAATGCAATGTTTCTGCATCAGTGTGAGTTCCTATGAGGACAATTGTGTAGCCCACGCAAATTGTGCAAATTCAGTTGTGTGGCTCGCGCAGATGTGCATAGGAAGGCTTTGAGGAAACTATAGAGAAATTCAAGGGACTAATTGTATAGTTTTCTGACTTGTTGAATGAATCTTATTATTGTTGGATGCATGTTGATTGGTATTTTTCACTGGTACTTTCTTCAACTATTGTTGTTATTGATGTGAATGATTTTTCAGTGATAACAAAAATCAAAATAAGAAATCAACCTATATGAACCATGAAGTGTATTGAGACATAATTCAGAAAAAATAAAATCTGGCCATGGAAAAAAATAGACCTCAAATAAAATCAACAAAACATCTCTTGACAATACAAAAAATTTCGATATAAAATCTAGCAAAAACTCCTAAAACACAAAGAAATTCCAATGCTGAAAAAGGCTTAGCTAGCTGGAGAAAAAGATCCAAAACTAGTTGAGGTACCAAGACAAAATTCAATGTGTCGATAAAAAAGGAGAATCAAAAGAGATCGTAAAACAAAGTGGACAGATATAACTTTGATGCTTAATAATTCAAGATCTAGGGCAAGTTATCGTTCTAGTTCTTCATATAATTCATATAATTATGTGTCTAATAAAATAAACAAGGGGAGTTGCAGAGCAACAAGTCCATGCCCTGGGTGCCATTGTTGGAAGTGTGAATGACTCTTTTTGAACTTGTTTCCATAATCATTATGAGAGAACGTCGTTGGCATTTCAACAAGTGATCAAATGAAGTTCCAAAGAAATTTTGAATACAACACAAGCTTGTAGTGAATTAGGTTCTGAAATGATGTAATGTTTGTTGAATGGATTACATCATGATACTAGATTTTCCTTTCAAGACAAAATTCAGAAAATGCTTATTATCTCTAGTCCAAAGTGTTTAGATTGTAATAGTATAACTTGAAGTAGAAATACAATCACCCAATTGATATATTCCAAATATTTAGCCAATTAAGTCGATGTTGGAAAATGAAACATTGGTGAATGTTATGAATGTTACAAACTAAGTTAATCACCATAAACCATACGAATCTCAAAGTGCAGTGCCAAATATTGTTCGCTTAGAAAAAATTCTCAACATGCCAAGAAGTCGAAACCATGTGAAACCATGTACCAATGATCAATTAATATGTCAAATTATCAGGATAGCAAGATGATCACATTTCATTACAAAGGATTGAAAGATTGTATCATGAGACCACTTACCAATGAGATGTACAATGTGGAGCTAGCTATTAGGTTATTGATTGTTGTAGATACCACAAAATCAATTGCCATGCAAATTCAAAACCAACTTATGTTTTAAGACATCAATGGAAAGGAGAAATAAGATACATATCTAATTTTATCCAAAGGCATAAATTATTGTGTGCAATGCCAAGGCTCATCCACCATAAGACAATGAAATAAATGTGTTGATATATGAATTAAGTCCAACTTATGTTTTAAGACAGCAATGGAAAGGAGCAATAAGATACAGATCCGATTTTATCCAAAGGCATAAATTATTGTGTGCAATGCCAAGGACCATCCACCATAAGACAATGAAATAAACGTACAGATATATGAATTAAGTATGTTGATGTTACAAGCGACATTTAGGACAAAAAAAAATTATGTCAAGATCCACTCATTTATAATACCTACAAAACCATTAACTAATCACAAAATTAGGAGCATATTGAACAATAAACAATCCTCTATAGCAGTCATCTCCTAATTAGGATATTAAGCGTTGTGTATATACTCAATTATGATGCACCAATAGAGAAATATCAAGCCTTTGAATACTTTAATGTGTATTTGAGGTCTGATTAGAAAGTTTTTTTTTTTTATAAATTAGCCTTAGAGTGAAATAATGCAAATGTTCAAACCCTCAACAATAGCCTCATAATAGTGAAAGGAAACATAATATCAAATGAGTGATTTGCCTATAAATGGTGAGGATGCAGGTGGTGCTACTTATTCAATGAGGTAAACTTCCTATGCTGACCAAAGTATCGTTGTTGGTCTAGTCAAGAGAGTTGAACACTTAACAAACAGGTATGATGGTTGACCGATCGAAATGATGCCTTTCATCACATCATCATAGAGCTCATCATTAACGAGAAGAAAAATCCATCTGGTACACGCTTGGTAGCCCAACCTTTTGTTGATGTTTGGACAACATTGGGAAGACATTCTCTAAAGATAATAATTAATAATATAATTATTAATTGATTATTAACTATAGTATATAATAATTAAATAATAATAAAAAATAGTTATTGATTATTCAAGGAACGCATCCTTTCATGGATGGTCACCTTATGTTCCCTATATATGGAACACTCATCATTGTAATAATATATTGAATATCTCTTATATCTTATATGAAGAAAACCAACATGGTATTAGAGCGGGACTAGGCCTTACTCCCTCACGTGAGGGCCAAGGAAAACAACAATGATGAGCTCCAAATTTGCTTGATTGACCTCGATCCATCTTATTCCACGTGAATATCTAGGATCAATGAATCCAGTAAGGTCTCCTGCTCCAGCGATAACTAGATAGATATGTCAAGGACATTTTTTGGGTGCATGTTCATATCATTCCATCCCCCTGACAAGCAAATCTTTGACAGAGTCATTGTGTAGGAAGTACGGAGGTTCCCACGGATCCTTGAACAGGTGAAGTCCCGAGAGGCGGAAAGGGAAGACAATGTTGTTCTCTCGGTCATGAGCGATTTTGTTGTCTATAAAGAGTTGTCAACCAACACTGATGTCATGTTCACATGCATCGAATAGTGACGTATTGGCAACCTATATCACCTAATTTGAGTTCATGTTACAGTTTGGTGACCATGAAGTTCGACAAAATTTTAACATTGCTCGAGTGATTGATCAGGTTTGGACCACCTACCAATGCTTTAACCAACGGCCAAGGGTATACACAATTTTAAAGTTAAGCCGTAATTCTTCATGAATGGTGGTTCCTTTATTTTGCGCTCACAAACTCGTATGCTCTTGGTTTTGGTGATGTTGCCTCTAGATCACGTTGGAGATAACAAGAGTATGGGATATGATCTAATGCTCGCGTCCAAGTGATTGGTCAAAGAATCCAAGAAGATACTCTTGAGAGATTGTTGGAGGCCGAGAATACTTCCGATTGTTTGCACCCATGTGGAGTGGAATTTTTGATTCTTTGCACCCCATTCTATCATATTGATTATGGTTGAGATCGAGTTTCCTTTCAGAATCAAGTTACCATTGGAGAAAAGGTCGTGTATATAGTGTCAATGTAAATGTTTGGCATCCACAGTGGGACGAGCACTAAGCGAGGAGGCCACT
>ML777051.1:961102-973361 GCA_009831015.1 Picea engelmannii | reverse complement strand
CTTTCTCTTCTGAATATTTGTACCCACTAAATGAGGTGTAGAACCGCATCTTCAGTAGGATGTAGGCTCCAGTAGGATACAATTGTAGCAGATTGAGTGTCTTAAACGGGGCAAGGGCCCTAGTACAAGTTCACTAATAACCAACCAAGTATTGTGATCATATGTTATTTAAAAGTTAATTCTTTTGAAATGGTTCTTTATAATATTACACAAAAGCTAATTGAACAAGGAAATTTCCTTGGTCACCTTCCACACGTTCCATTAGGCTTGTAGAGTGAGTTTTTCTATGCAGAGCAAATGATTTTTTGTTGATATTTTCTTGTTGCGGCTGAAATTCCCTAGAGACCCCAACAAGAGACATTCATAGCCAACCTTTTATCCCTCGAGATGTTCCATATTTTTATTGGAAGGATATCGAGGCACCCCAGGGGATAAGACTCAGGGTGAGCCTTAAAGAAAAATTTACAGTAAATTAATTGTGTAATGTTTGGGAATATTTTCCCTCTCTCTATTTATCGAAACTATAGGACCTCGAACAATATTATCTCAGATAGTGCATGCTCTCAACTCTAAGAGAAATGTGTATCTGATTGTTTCAGACAATCAAGATTTAAAAGGAGAATGAAATGGTGAATCAAAGGAAAAAAAAAAAAAAACATACAAGGCACTACTAAAAATGAATCTTGTAGCTTATGGAAAAAGAACAATGTACTAAGAAATTAAGAATTCAACAGCTCTAACAGGTGTATACGGATCACTAAAAACATGATTCAAACAGTGAATGACAAGAAATGGTCATACATTCAAAGGGAATCACTTATGTGTCATAACTAGACATCATACAATAAAATTCAATATGGTGCAAAGTTGATTGTCTGGGATTTTATAAATCAAATCTGCTACCAAAGAAGCAAAATGGGAGTAGATGTTTTACAAGAACACATATACTACAAGAAAAGGAATTACATACTGAAACATAATGCAGGGGATGAATCGATGGTTGCATGATGCATTTACCCCCTGTTTGTGCTCAAGGTTTCTGATCAAACAACTCTGGTTATAAGAAACTCTCCAATTCCTCAAAGTGTTGACCTTAGTGATGAGTGCCTTCATTGTCTTTTATTCCTCTTTCTCATGCCCTAAATTGTTTCTTGGAACCATTTCCAGTTTCTTGAAACTGTTTACTACTTCTTGATTCTTGAATGGTTTCACCTTTGTTAAAAATGTAAAAAATACATTTTCCTATTGGATTTATGTTATGTTGAGATAGTGGGGTATCTGGAGATTTTCCATCCAAAATATTTATCGAGATCAACTCCTTAAAAGTCCATGCAATCATTTCTTCTACTACAATATACTATAAATCATAGTTGTAAATATTGTGTGACTCATAAGTCATTGAATCCATATTGGATGGGTGATCGCGGTCATTGATTGGAGGGTCACCCATCGAAGCGATCAAGGGCTTGGTCCCAATAGGACTCTGACGAGGGATACTTTGATGGGTTGGTAGAATGATTATCCCGATGCACTTGAGGGATGGAAAAAATATATGAACCATCGATCTCAATCCTGATGCAATGTGATTCATTGATTTGTTCTCAACTCAAAATTTGAAATCCATTAAGTTATCGCAATGTCATTGCTGACATTAGTTGGATCTCCTAGACACGTGGCAGCTTTGGATTGGCATGATGTCAGACAGTTGGTCTAGATTGATGGACAGTTGGATAGTTGTTTGTCATTGATGTCAACCTTTGGAGAGTGATGTTGTAGATTGATGTCACCCTTCAGTATGTCCAGTAGCATATTCTGATAAACCCCAGCAGTATGGTTAAGGGACTTAATTTTGAGGTATTAAGGCATGACTATCAGTGTATATTGCAGGTAAGACTCTTCTAGATGGATAGTACATGTCATGTCATTTCTGGTGATATGTGTAACATCGCATAACTCCTCATGGGTAGAGATTTATGGCCTTGTGAAGTAGGAGAACCCTCATGAGTTATATAGAAGCCCCTAGAAGGTCAAAGAAGTGAATTTATTCTAGAAACTCCTAGAAGAAGTTTACTAGTCAAAGTGTTTGTAACTAGGAATTAATCATGAGTTAAGTTGTTTCAAAAAGAAAATAATTAAAAATAAATTAGTTGCAACTAGAAGTGGTGAGTTTACTATTTGTGGATAAAGTGGTTATAAGTGGGTTAGCCCTAAAATAAGGAAGTTGGGTAAAGTTAGTTAGAAGGTAACCCATTGAGGAAGCTACTTGGAGAGTATAAATAAGAGAGAAAGGGTCACCTATTAGAATCTATTGAGAACATTGAATATCTATTATTTTGTAAGGTTTATTGCAGGTACTCACTGATACATCTTAAGTTAGGTAAGTTTGAGGTAGCAAGAAGGGTTGACGGTGAAAGTTTTGGAGTTTCATAAATACTAAAAAAACCCTATCTTTTGAGGTGTATGCGGGATGTAATGGAAGAGGTCACGTACATATGTGGGTTGGCAGTGAAGGAGGGCACATACATACGTGAGCTAAAGAAGAGGAGGTCACGTACATTTGGTAAAATCCATGAAAGGTTGAGTAGATGAGGGTGCCAGGTACTCAGAGTCTGAAAGCAAGTTCCCAGCTACAATGATCAAGTATAGTAGATCTATCTATATGTTCAAAAGGTATTTCATATTCATATGTGTAGTTGGATATTGTTTTCTACATGAGATATGGTTATGGTAGTTTGAGGGTTTTCCCTAGAGAGGTCGGTGTTTGTATGGCACCTATTATATGAGCTAGATCTACAGAAATATAGCACTGGTATGGTTGGTATTCATTATTGTTACAACTTGTTTGGTTGAGTGTTGAGGCATATCTTGTATTTCTTGGTACATGGTTGAGGGTTTTGGTTGTGATGTGTTGGTGAAGTTGTTGATGTAGTTTGAGGTTGCATATCAGTGAAGGTTTGATGTCTAGTCCATGTGAGGGTTATTACACTTGATCATGATTGTATACACATTTATGGCACATGACTAGAGAGACATAAATGCGCTTGGTTAAGGTATATGTATGATGATGTATGCAAAGGGAACAACTACATATTGGACACAATGACATGGTACAGTTTGATGTGACAGAGGCATCAAAGTGTCTGAGGTTCAGAAAGGTGAAAACCATAGCTTTTTGAAGGTGTACGCAGGCTGCATTATAGACAGGTCGTGTACATACACAGGTTGCAGTATAGACAAGTCATGTACATACACGAGCTACAACATATACATGTCGTGTACTTGTTGGTATAGGCTGATTACTGGTACAAGTTGATTCCAGGTTATTGGTACAGTTTGGTTACATCTTTTTGGAACAAATTGGTACAGGTTTACATTGGTATATTTCACAATGACAGTGTGGCAGTGGTTTCATCAGTTTTGACATTTATATTTCATGGTGTTTGGACGGGGAAATGAAAGGGGATTGTAGCCTCCTTCTGGTTGGTGCCAGAGAATCATGGATTTGGATATTCCTTCAATTTGGAGCCTAAGAACTAGGTGGTTGTATCCACCTTTTAGTTGGAGCCCGAGAACCCAGGGGGTTGTAGCCTCCTTCTTGTTGGAGCCAAATAATTAGGGAGTTGGTGCTTCCTTTAGGTTGGAGCCTAAGAAACTAGGGGGTTGCAGCCTCCTTCCAGTTGGAGCTAGAGAATTGGAAGTTGGTGCTTCCTTGAATGTAATTCTTGAAATATAAGAAAAACATTATGTGGTTTTCTCCCACATTGGGTTTTCACGTAAATGTTGGTGTATTGTGCATTGTATGGATGTGTTTGTTATTGGTTATTATGCACTGATGGATGTTAATGTTTATGATACAGTAATATATTGATGATGAACAGATGAACATGGTTGAATCAGTAAAAAGAATATACATTGTGGTTTAAAGGGTTAATAAGTGGTATAATTTCTCATTATTGATTCACCCTTCCTCTCATTAATCCAACAATTGGTATCAGATCAGGTTCCTTTAGAAATCAGTTTAACCATTGGAAGGTACATCATGGAGAGCAACAATATGTGTAAAAATGGAATACCACAGTTTGATGGACAAAACTATGCATTCTAGAGAAGAAGGATGAAAACATATGCACAAGAACATGGATTTGATGTTTGACATTCAATGGTAGATGGATACAAAGCACCAATCGTTCCTCCAACAGATAATAATGGAAAGCAACTTGAAGAAAATAATTTGAAAGCCAAAAATTCCATCCTAAATGGTCGGGTTGATTCAGTATATGTAAGGTTATGCACTGCAACTCCACAAAGGAGATTTGGGGCAAACTTTAGAATGTTTATGAAGGAGATGCCAAAGTCAAAGTAGTAAATCTTCAAACTTACAGAGGTCAATTTGAACATCTAAAGATGAAGGAAGATGAAAATATTACAACTTATTTTTTACGATTTGATGAAATAGTGAATGCAATTATAAGATTGGGAGAAGAAGTTGATGAATCTATAATTGTTCAAAAAGTACTAAGATCTCTTCCAATGATATTTGATCCTAAGATCTTAACACTAGAAGAAAGAACATATATGGATTTGATAAGCATGGATGAGCTACATGGAATATTCACATCCTATGAAATGAGAACAGAACAGGAGAATCCAATTACAAAAGAAGTAGCATTCAAAGCATCCAAGAAGTCAAAGAAAAAGGGAAAGAAAAATACAGAGTCAAAATGTAGTTGCAGCGATGATTCAGAAGAAGATGAAGAAATGGAAAACTCCGTAAGAAATTTGCAAAAGAGAACATGTAAATATAAAGGGAATCTTTCGTTGAAACGTTTTAATTGTGGTAAAATTGGTCATTTTGCAAATAGGTGTCCTTATGCTAGAAATTCAAATAATGATGAAGAGGAAGAGCCCAAGAAAGAAAAGAAATATCAAAAGGGAAACTAGAAAAACAAAAAGAAAGTCTTCAAGAAAAAACTATACTCAAGAAAAGGTAGTTCCTCATGTAGTGAAGATGATGAAACCGACAGTGATTCAGAAAAGGTGTTGGGCCCTTCGTTTTGTTGGTTAGAAGTTGCGCACAACAGTCTTCAGCTTCATTTTGGAGAATCGAAGTTGCGCAAGTTTTTTATAAGCTAGACAACGCAAGAAATGAAGAAACAGAAAACGATTAAAGGGGTAGCGCAACAACAACAAGATCCAGAAAGGGAAGAACTCTCTAGTTCTTAACCAGAGAGATCGGATAATATATAGAGGACCGATGCAATTGTAATAGGCTAATGATAATGACATTGATAATGCTAATGAGCTAATGATATTGATCATATATGATAGGCTAATAGTGAAATGTTAAGAAAACGGTTGTAATGTCATTAGTTCCTAGCATGTTAGTTTGAAGATATTACTATTCCTATTGTAAATCTTGATAGTGTGATGAGAGTCAATTATGTAATGGGCTAGTACTATAGTATTGTAGAATATGAAGATTTGGGTGAGAACTAGACAGACAATGTATCAAATTTTGGATTATCAATATAAACAGAGGCCTAAATTTTGAATTGACATCTTGTGTATTCATTCTTAATGCGTGAATGAGTTGTTGGTCTTTATTATATTTATATCTGATATATCTAGATGTGTCTTTATGAATGGAAACACAACTCTGGTTCTTTATTTCCCAGTTAGGAAGTCCTCAGGAGTGTTACAGGTTTAGTCTATTATGTGAAAGATTATAGTGAGCCTAGATACCTTAGAGGAATGTCTAAGTATTCTCCTTAACCTTCCCTCTGTTTCATGTCTCGGTTGCACTTCGGGTGAGACTTCTTCCCTCCCAAGAAGATGAAAATTCCAGCACTCTAGACTACTTCGGTACCTTTTGTTGGTCACCTAAGAAGGACCCTAGCCTGAACACTTTTGCGCTAACAAAATGGTTCCATTATCGGAACCTATGCTGTAAAAGGGAACATGTGAGGAGAATGCTTCCACGAATATATAGATATGAGATTCGACAATGGTGGAAAATAAATTGTGACGCCTTTATATGGAAGGAAGCAGATCTGCGAGGAAAAAGTGAAAGGAATACGAAAGATTATGTCTTTTACTCAGAAAGTTCGAGCAACCAGTATGAGATATTATGGGTTAAATTTTCGAAAGAACTATTTCATTGGATAGATAGGCTCCAAGAAGATCCAAAATTCCAAGAACGTTTCAAGAAGACCTGCAACTGGGATACAAAGAATATCGCAACACTTCATCAAATGGATCACCAGATCACGCGAGTAGTCGATTTCTGGGTTCGCATGACTCTAGAGGGATACATCATTGAATTTGCAGCTGAGAATCACCAATATTTTTCACGTATGGAATAATTTTTCAAGAAAGCTGCGCGCGACAGATTGTTGAGGGAAATTCCCATGTGGATTAAAGTATTCTTGATGGAGGAGGAGATGATAACTATTCCCTCAACTGAGATGGAATCCTAAACACCTACGCTTGGGGTAGGGTGATTTTGGGGTAGGATCATGACCTGAGAAGGGGGAAGGGTTCTTTGAAAGATGGGAGAAGATCAAGAAATGAGCGAGCCTTAAGGAGAGCCGACATTGTTGAGAAGTGGTGGAGGGAAAAATTAAAGAAAGCAGTGAAGCAGTCCGAGCTGTTGTGGAAAGAACTCAAATCAAGAGGAATAGACGAAGGAAGGAAGGAAGAGTTGAGGAAGGTGAGAAGACAAGAAAGACTAGCCAGTCTAAGATTGCAACAGATATAAGCAAAGAGAGAAAGGAGTCCCCATATGGGTGGACGAGAATAAGAATGTGGAGAAGCAAGGGAGGATGAAGAAGGTCTAGACCTTGCATGAGATCAAGAAGATCCAGCCCCGATAGCAGAAGACATTGGGAATCACACAGAGAAGTCTGCTCCAGAGGAAGAGAACAAGACCCCCCAGATCAAAGAAACTCGCCCAGAAGTCAGTGGAACTAGCCCCGAATCACCCATCCCCCAGTTGTCCTATATACCCGTGGTAATTTATACACCGCCTACTTATGATATTTCTATTCCTTCGCATCCAGTTAGTCAGAATCAATCTTGAAAGGTAAATGTTGGGATGATATTAGGACCCCCAAGTGTATCACAACTAGGACCATTAGGTTTTATTATAATAGGAATAGTGAGACCCACAATGGATGTACATATGAGAGGATCGATCGCCCAATACCCAAAATTATGGGGTAAAGGGGACGAAGATGTAGAGCAACATTGGTTCTTTTGTGAATCCATTTGGAGGTCCAGAGGAACTCTTGATGAAAATAAGTTAGTGGAGTTTTAGACTACCTTGAGGGTTCGTGATCTCAAATGGTATATGAAGGCTATTGAACCTAGGATGCAAGGACAAGCATTCACCCTTGGCCAAGTTCATTTGAAATTCATCATTGAATTCAAACTAACTCAATCAGAGAAACAATCTCTCTCTGAGTTGCGGGAGATTCAACAAAGGGAAGGAGAGTCTGCTTGGGAGTACAACCAAAAGTTCAAGGATGCTATTGGTAGGCTATCACATCCAATTCATGAACATCACTAGAGGGAATGGTGTATTCAAGGATTACTACCTCTGACAAGAATTCCTTTAACGCAACAACGGATAGCCACATTAACAGAAGCTTTGGAGCATTCGATCAAGATCGAAGCCATGGTTGGTTATCCAGGCAATATGAGAATGACCAAACCTCCAATAGATTCAAATTTTTCACAAATTCAGGGACAAATATCAGTGCTAATGAAAAATATTCAATAATTAACCACCCAAAGACCAGGACGTGCTCAGGTTTGGTGCACAAGTTGCTACACAGAAGGGAATTTGGAAAATGAATGTTCGTGCATGAGGGGAATGGGACCTCTTCAAAACCTAATGGGACCTTCAGGACCTATGGGAGAAGTTGCAAAAGTTTATGTGACTCCACCATTCCATACACCATGGTTGTATAATACCTTCCCAGGAGTTCTAACTCCTAAGACATCGGAGTATTGTGAGATCTATCGGACATAGGGACATGTGTCGATGCAGTGTCCTATTATGAAAAAGTATACAAATGCACCCAATACAATACACTGTGATTTTTGTGCATCTATGACCCATGCCACAAATCAATGTAGAGCGTTGGATGCACTTGCTGATAGATTGGACCAGACATCATTTAGAGTAAATGAAACCCCCCAGGGACCTGGAAGAGGCCAGGGAGGAGGGGTTGGAGGTGGATCCAGAGGTGGGATAATAGGAGGCAGAGGGACAAGAAGGTGATACAACTGCAATGAACAAGGTCATTTGGCAAGGGACTTCCCTCACCAAGACGACCATGGTGCTCGCACTGCATAAATAATGGGCATGCAACTGAAGATTGTCCAAAATTGATCGCAAAGTGGGAAGATCAAGTTCGTCAATGCGAAGCTAAACTAATAAGCTCGGAATTAAAAATGGAAATTGAGGGACAAATATCAAATTTTAACATCATCACTCATGAAGGAGAAAATATTGGGGTAGACACAGATAGTCATCCCAAGATTCAGAAGGTTATTCCCAAAGACGACAGGTATGATCCTGTGAAACAAAAGTTGTTTTTCAAAAATGAAATAGAGATATTGAAGAGTGTTCCCATTATATAAGAAGTAGAGAATCCTCCTAGAGACACCTGTCAACCTAACCCTATGCAAGCCCCTACCTCACCACCAGCACCCAAGAATTCTGCAATTCCAAGAAAACACCCTGACTAGTCTCAAAGTGTTTCCAGTTATTCTTTGATATTTTATAGGATGACCAACTTACTGAGAAGTTGTGCAACACCTTGTACTTTATACTGGGGAATGAGGGAACCTCGGAATCCATAGTAAGGACTAACCTCCCTGAGAAGAATACTCAGAGAATAAAAAGAAGGAAGGTGCGAACTGGAAAAGAATTTAGGTTAGAAGCCTAGCTAGATGAGCTTGAAATCAAGGACATCATGCTAGACTTGGGATCAGATGTTAAAATGTTACCTAAAAATACCTAGTAAGCTTTGGGAAAACCTCAGTTAGTATATTCCCCCATCCAATTGAGAATGGCAAATAAGTATTGCATCTTCCCAGTTGGAAGGCTGGA
This sequence comes from Picea engelmannii, assembly GCA_009831015.1. Taxonomy (NCBI): domain Eukaryota; kingdom Viridiplantae; phylum Streptophyta; class Pinopsida; order Pinales; family Pinaceae; genus Picea; species Picea engelmannii. The sequence continues at coordinate 964,243 of ML777051.1, read as the reverse complement.
AAATGTGGAAATAGATGTTGCGGGAATTAAGACCACAACTGATTTTGAGGTGATTGAAATCATGGGAGATAATGATCCCTACCCTGATCTACTCAGGATTTATTTGGAATATGGAAATTATCCTATTATTAATTTAAAGAGGGACACCATGACATTTGAAGAAGATGACATAAAAGTAGTCCAGCCCTTAGATATGTATTTGGGGCCTAGATATGTTGAGCTAGTGGACCATAATATGAAGTCAGGGGCCCTTGACCAATTGTACACTATCACAGCAGGCATGAGACCATATTACATCAATCCTATGGTAGATGGATCACTAAGCTGGAGAAGCATACAATCTGTTGATGAGGATTCAGAAGCAATGTTTGACAGTTGGCAGTAAGGTTCATATGAGCAATTTTCAAGGCGATGCACAACTATCATGGAAATAAGATGGATTGGAACTGAGGTAAGAGAACCCCCTACATACAATGTACCTTAGATGTACAAATTTTTATTACCATCATGGAAGAAAATATAGTGGAGGAACAAAGGATCTTTGTTCTTGACTTAGCCTTGCAAGATACCCCCGCTAGATGGTGGGCCACCCATAAATCCTCGATTATAGAGTGGGAGGATGCAAATAAAGCCATCTGATGTTGATTCCAGGGGAGGGATCAACTGAAAGAAGAAATAAAGATAGATTTTCAAGATGTGCAACTATTCAACAGACGATCCGACCCTCAGATGCATATTGAGCATTGCCTAAAGTAGTGGAGAGTTGCGGAGGTACCCTCTCACCTATGGGTCCAGGTATTTTTCCATTCATTGGGGCCTATTCCAAAGGCCTGGTATATACATGAGGAGACCAAAAGAAAAACAAATTGTTGGCAGATCTTACAAGAACAATTCTGCAAGGATTTTTCCTTTGCAAGTAAGTATCCCGAGCTCAACATCGTCCTTCAAAGAATCAAGGAAATGATTTTTACTGACATTTGTAAAAATATATCAAGTCCAGTAGTATGCGATGACCATATTCACTTCCTTCAGTCTAGTCTGAGTCTTGAAATTGATAAGATATTTGTACCTTGTTGTAGAATTGAGAGAGACCTAGAAAAACCTAACAGTTTAGAAGAGATTAGAAACTTAGACATTAAAGAAACCGAAGGCAATGGAGAGATTTAGGATACTGTACCTAATCATACATGTAGCTCCTATAATAATACACTAAAGTTGTGGAAAGTCAATATAGGGAGTGTAGATAATCCTAATATAGCTTCTATAGGAGACTACTAGGATGAGCAGACTATGAACGAGGTACATAGTCTGTTGTGGGAGTATGAGGACCTGTTTCCAAAAAAGTTCTCAGAGATAAAAGGAATAAAAGGAGCCATGGGAGACATGAGAATAGAGTTGAAACTTGGATCAAGACCTCTGAATCACAAACCATACCGCCTCAACCCTAGAGTAAAACAAAACGTTGAGAAAGAGGTGGACAAGATGTTTGCGGAAGGACTTATTTTCCCTATTGAAGAAGCGGAATGGATTAGCCCCATATTTATCCATAGTAAGAAAGACATAGAAGACATTCGGGTCTGTATAGATTACAGGAGTTTGAATTTTGTGTGTGTGCATGATCTGTTTCCCACACCTTTCAGTGACGAGGTATTAGATCAAGTTGCGGGAAAAGAATCCTATTCATTTACAGACAGATTCTCAGGATATCATCAAGTCATAATCATAGAGGAAGACAAGAAGAAGACTACATTCATAACCAAATGGGAATCATTCGCATACAATGTAATGCACTTTGGGTTGAAGAATTTCCCTACAGTTTTCTCTCGAATTATGATAGCAACTTTTCGGGAATTCATCCACAAGTTTGTAGAAGTCTATATGGATGATTGGACGGTGTACAATCTGTTAAAATATCATGTCATCCTACTCCAGTTAGTGTTTGATAGATGTCACGAAATGCAGATATCTCTAAATCTAAGAAAGTGTATTTTCTGTGTACCGCATGGCAATCTGTTAGGCCATATTGTATGCAAAGAAGGAGTCACGGTAGAACCAAATAAATTTGTGGTCATTCTGAACATGTCGCCACCTATGAGTGCCAAATTGTTGTGCTCCACACTGGGACATACAGAATATTACCGCATGTTCATCAAAGATATGCCACTATTACAACACCCCTTGAGAAATTGTTGAAGAAGTCTGAACTGTTACAATGTGTTGAAATAATGTAACTGCGAAGAGTATTCTTATTATTATTGTTATTTTATTCATTGGATTAATCCCCATTGTGGATTAATCATGTCGGTAATTGTATTAGGACCAAATCCCCTTTTGTGGATTGGTCATTGGACAATTGTAATAGGCAGAATAAGAAGTCATCCCCAGCAGTTATTATTGAGACCCATAATTAAATTAAAGGTGGGTTTACCCACCCAGAGTGAGAAGTCGGCCCTGCCAGTGAAACCCTTTCACACGTGCCAGTCTTGTATATATAGGGAGGCTAGCGCCTCACTTTATCACACAACTCACTTGCTCATTTTATTATGAGGCAAGATGCAATTACCAATTGGAGAGAGGAGAAGAAGAGTGGCACATCTTTTGGAGAGGACTATCTGTGTTGGTTTGAATTATCTCTTGAACATTGTATTGGCAATTTATGATAAGGAAGTTTTTGCTGGGTTTTCTTCCCCGAGAGGGTTTCCAGGATAAATGTTGTGTCTCTTGTGAATGTGTATTTCTCAGTGATATTGTTCTTATGATGCTCTTATCTATTGAAATGCAAAGAACTATAATAATGGCATAAACATTAACATGGTATCAGATTCAACCTGAAGGAAACATATTTCGCAAGAGGAAAAACGCCACTGTTACCGTACCCAAAAATTAGGGTTTTGCAAAAGTGAATCTTTTCAGCTCCCTAACCACCTAGAAAGTTGTACCCTCCCTCAAGGATCATTTTGGCACTTAGAGTGCACCTTTTCAATGGTTGGATCTCCAAAAAAGTGAAACCCTAGTTTCACAAAAGTACCAGAAGTACCAGAAGCACCAGTCCAGAAATCCGCAGATCAGATTTGACGGGGTAAAAATTGGATTTTCTCAAATCCAAGTGTAGCAGGCTACTCACCTTAGCCAAGCGCACCT
>ML777051.1:910893-934922 GCA_009831015.1 Picea engelmannii | reverse complement strand
GAAACACTGTTTTAATGAATTCCGCTTTGCTGAAACACTACTGACTCTGTCTTAGTTATTGAATGAAATTTATAATTCTTTTTATCAATCTTGTGTGATGATTTTGTGAGGCTAGCAGAGAATTGGTTAAAGGTCCTTACTCAAACAGAAAGGGATCGGAACATCATACCCTCTGTAGAATTCATTTACTGTTGCACATGTGCTAGCCAGAGATTTGGTTAAAGTGTTCCTGCTCAGACAGAAAGGGACTACAACACCTTGTCTTCTGTAGATTTCCTTTGCCTTTGAAAGTATGCTAGCCAGAGATTTGGTTAAGGGTTCCTGGTCAGACAGAAAGGGACTACGACACCTTGTCTTCTGTAGATTTCCTTTGCCTTTGCAAGTGTGCTAGCCAGAGATTTGGTTAAGGGTTCCTGCTCAGACAGAAAGGGACTACGACACCTTGTCTTCTATAGGTTTCATTTACCTCTGCAAGTGTGTTAGCCAGGGATTGGATTAAGGGTTCCTACTCATAAAGGAAAGAACCAAAACATCTTGTTCTCTGTAGACTTTCCTTGGTGTTAGCCAGAAACTGGGTTAGAGATCCCTGCTCAGAAAGAAAGGAATCAGACTGCCCTGTTCTCTATAGATATCAACCTCACAAGTGTGTTAAAACAGAAGTAAGGCTCAAGGCTCCTTCTTAGACAGAAAGGAACTAAGTTCTTTGTTTTCTGTTAGATAGAGTTAATTGTTTTCTGCATTATTGTTTTCATGAAAAGAGTGTTAATGTTGAAGTCTTTGTTTGAGAGTAAGGGTCCTGTTCTCTGATCACAGAATAGTTGTTCTTTCCCATTGCAAGTATTATTTTAATGTAATCCAGGATTCTTAGATTGATCTTTAAGGAATTGCAATAGGAAGGTTACGTTCTTGTGATTTAATTCAGAGCTTCAGTTCATTCAAGAAAGTATAATTAGTATAGATTTATTTACTACAACACTAAGTTGCTTTTGGAATTGAGCATATATTGTGCGTGGCTATCTTTGAAAAAAAAGACTTCCCTGGGTTGATAATTTATGTTTCACTTGGTTGTTTAAAATTAATTAAGCAATTATAGTGACCAACATGGACTAGGATACAACCAAATGCAGACTGAGAAAGGTTCAATCTCCATAAAAAAAGCAATAGAACATATGTAGAATTTTCCAAAGGGAGGAACCATGGTCAACGGTAATCACAAATAAATGAATACAAAAGACCCTCTACATTCAAGTAGCAAGGAAGCTTCAATCATTGTGAAATAAACAACCAAAGAGAAGATCTTGATAAGCCAAGGCAGAATTATAGAAATACTACACCACAAGGAAAATCATTCACTCCCAGGTATGTAAATTTATTTTATGGTCATTGTTTTTATTATACTAACTTTGGACATAAGGTTGCATATTGCAGGGCTTGTGAAAGAAATACTCAAGCAAAAAATACTTATGTGGCCCCACATAATATTGAATGTTACAAATTCCACAATTGTGGTCATATAGCTAAGAACAACTTGGAACTTGCTAAGAAGGCTAAGAACAACTTGGAACTTGCAGAGGCAACTCAGAATGATCAGAATGGCTTCAACAGATAGAGAAATGGAAAACATTCAAAGTTCCCAAAACTCAGTTAAAAGGGAATGATCGCAAAGAGCGTGTCGCAAGATTTCTAACGACGCAAACAGCTCATCAAACGGAGTTACAGATCAAAATATATAAGCGATCAAAGTTCAGGTCAAACTTGGTCAAAAAGTCAAAAGGTCAAGGTGACACGTGTCACCACTAAAAGGGTGACACGTGGCACGTTCGTACAGCTGACGTGGCAAAGTGTTGATTTTTCATGGGATGACATGGAAAGGTTGTACAAGTTTGATGGCAGACACGTGGGTGAATTAGGTTGTGACAAGTGTCATTTTCGTGGGAAAATGTTATGGTGCCACATGGCTCAGTCATGGGCTGCCATGTGTCACCCCTCTATTCTATTTGGCAAGTGGTAAAATCATATGACTCCCCAAGAGTCGAACTCCTAACCTCCTTAGCCCAAAGGCCTTACAACTTCGCGCTAGTCAACCTTCCACTACATAGACCTTGTTTATAACATGGCGCAAATTTTATTTAACTTTAATAATGTTTCGTATGGGGGGAAGAAAAGGGCTAGGCCCTCAGCCCATCCCTTGGTTCTATGTTAATCCATGCGACCATATATATGTCCACTGCCAACAGTCAAACTTAATTGCCCGCCATTTTGTGGCATATCCCGCCAGTTTAAACCATCACCATATTTAGCAAGAGTGCACCAAATTTGGTTGCAAGTATGTGTATTAAAAGGGTAGACTGCGGGATTCGATCCCGGGACCTTCGCTAACCAAAGCTCTAAATATATCTCCGCCTACCAGTGCGCCAAGCGCCCTCTTTATTGCATAACCACCTAATTTTTATATAAAAAGGGGTGTTCGCCAATGTATGGGGAGATGAGAGGAGAAACAAGAGAGCGCCCGTACGAATTTCGAGATAGGGGAATGCATTTCGAGATTTTCCCAGTCATTTATTACAAAGGTAGGGCACGAAAATCGAGGTAAGGGTGTCTCTTGGGCCTGAAAGTGCCAGACTCAGATTGAGGCGTGGAGATAGTCATTTTTAGGTAATTTGATGCCACGAACATAATGCTGATGTTTATTTTCTAATCTGAGCAAATCATCTGTAGCTTAACTCCATAATGAGGTTTACTTATGTATTTTGCCCAATTCTTTTGTGGAGTTAATAAAAGGACCTGCCCATTTGAGAGCAGGACCCGGAGACGTAGTCCACCAGGGACGAACTCCGTTATCAAGTTTTTGTGTTCATATTTCATGATTATGTCTCTTTCCTTTTGAGTTTTTCCTTCTTTATGGTGTACTTTTTTTTATTCTCATTTTATACAATTCTTTAATAAGTCACCTGACAAAAAGAGCTCTGATCATGTTGGTATCATAGCAGTCGTCTTTGACTTGAATTGTTGAGTATGAATGCTTACTAGGTCCAAGCATAAGCAGGGTGAAAGAAATATTAAGACGTTCAATCCCGAAGTTGGTCATGCATCTCGAAGGAAGAAGATGGAAGAAGAGGACAAGCGTGATAAACAGGAAAAAAACGTTCACATGGTCTTTTATCGCATGTCAGAAATGGTCGAACGAATGTATGGAGATTACGAGAAGAGGATGAAGAAGAAAGGGAAGAAAAAGGAAGCACATGCAGATGATGATGCTTCGGTAAAGGGAAGAAAAAGGAAGCACATTCTCATCATTCTAACCATAAAGCCTCTTTTAAGAAACCATTATTAAAGCTTGATGTAAAGTTGGCTTTACCTATGTTTAATGGAGATGCTAATCCTGAAAAACTAGATAATTGGATTCGACAGGTTGAAGTGTATTGTCGTGTTCATCATATTGACGAAGAGGAATTTAAATTGCAATTGGCTTATCTTCGGTTGGAAGGAACTGCTCTCGTATGGTGGGAAATAAAGCTACATGACTTAAGTAAGTGTGGTAACCTTCTTTCCTCATGGTCGGAATTTAAATCATAGATAAGGAAGTAGTTCTATCCATTAGGGTATTTACATAAAGCAATGATGGAATGGAAAACTTTGAGGCGGAGTAAAGGTCAAACTGTACAAAGTTTCACATAAGAATTTAGGAAGAAATCTCTAGCACTGAACATTCCTTTGGATTCTTATGAAACTTTAATGAAGTATATTGGTGCACTTCACAGTTATATTCATCATACTTTTCTCTTGTTTAAACCCACTAGTATTGACGAAGTTTGTGTGCAATCCACTCACCTTGAGAATAGGAGGAAACATGTTCAAGAATATCCCACGAAGAAACCTTCCAATTTCCCACAAAAGACTTTCAATAATTTTAAAAGGAAGGAAAAGAATACCGCTACAGTAATGAGAGAAGGAGGAAAACCATTTTTCACTCATTGCAAGAAGGGCGGTCATGATGAAGAATATTGTTGGAAACTGCATCCATAAAAGAAACCAAAACAATTCGGTGGAAAGGGGAAGACGAAGACCGTTTCTACAGTGCAGCAAGATCTTGGTTTTGAATCAGGAGATGAAGGAAAGATCATAGTGGTTGGAGTACAAGGTAAAGATTCTCTTCATTCTAGTTCAAGTTCCAATGATGAATCTCATATTTATGAACGAAGGAGGAATGAGTTATTTCATATACGAGTTGTATCTAAACATACTAAGATAGATACATTATTTGATCTGGGTTCCCAAGTAAACTTAATATCTGAAGCACTTGTCAAGAATATGGGTCTTGAAACAAAACCACATTTGAATCCTTACCCTCTTGGTTGGGTATGTGATAAAGAAAAACTTAACGTCACCAAACAATGTAGGGTCATATTTTCTATTGCTTTGAAGTTGATTGATGAAGTGGATTTGGATGTTGTACCACTTGATATATGTGGCATAGTGTTGGGGAGTCCTTATCTTTATGATAGAAAAGCAGTATTCTTTCGTCATGAGAAAAAATACCACCTTACTAAAGGGGGAGTGGAATATATTGTTAGATCTCACAACATGAGGATAAATACGACACTTGTTAGTGCAGGGCAAATGAAAAGGCTCATAACCACTAATAAAAGATATGTACTTGTGTTCGTCAAAGAGAAATATGTCGAGACATCCGATGCTTTCCAAGGGTGTGATCCATCTCATAAAAAGGAATTAATTGATATTTTTTCTAAGTATGATGATATTTTTCAGGAACCAGATGGATTACCTCCTAAGAGGGAAATCCAACACGAGATATATCTTCAGCATGATTCTCCTCTTCCTAATGTGGGCATGTACAAGATGTCAGTTGTGGAGATGACAAGGATCAGGAAGTAGGTACAGGGCTTATTGGATCAAGGGGTCATCAGGCCCAGTTCATCTCCCTGTGGTTCTCCGATCGTGATGGTGCCAAAGAAATATGAAACATGGCGAATGTGTGTCGATTACCGAGCTTTAATAAAATCACGGTGAAAAATCGATACCATCTTCCTCGTATAGATGATTCACTTGATCATCTGAAGAATGTTGTTTATTTCACTAAGTTGGATTTGCGCAGTGGATACCATCAAATCAGGGTCGCAGAACAGGATGCATGGAATACTTCCTTTAAAACCAAATAGGGATTATTTGAGTGGTTGGTTATGTTGTTTGGGCTTTGTAATGCTCTGGAAACTTTCATGCATGTGATGAATGACGTATGTAGTCCTTTCCTAGATGAATTTGTGATTGTGTATTTAGAAGAGATTCTTGTTTTTAGCGAGACTAGGGATGAACATGTAAATAATGTAAAGCAAGTATTGGATACTTTGCAAAGGGAAACGTTGTATGTGAAAATGTCTAAATGTGAATTTGGAAAGACTGCACTTGCATATTTAGGTCATATCGTGGGAGGAGGACAATTGAAGATTGATCCTTCCAAAATTGAAGTGATTGTAAAATGGCCTAAGCCAAAAAGTGTAATCGAGATCCAGAGCCTCTTGGGTACAGTACAGTATTGAAGGAGATTCATTCCCAACTTCTCTTGTATAGAATCTCCTTTGCATGCCTTAACCAGTTTGAAGAACACTTTTCGGTGGGAAGGAAAGAAACAAAAATCTTTCGATACTTTGAAAGAGAAGATCAGTAATGCACAAGTATTAGCATTGTTGAATCTTAAACAACCTTTTGAGATAGAGACAGATGCCAGCATATACTCCATCGGTGCAGTATTGATGCAATATCGTAAGCCTACATGTTACCACTCTGAGAATTTTAACCAAACTGTTGTTAACTATCCTACATATGATAAAGAGTTGTATGCATTAGTCCAGAGCATAAAGAAATGGAAGAACTACTTGTTAGGGAAGGAAACAATTATACATATATATCACCAACCCTTACAGTATCTTCAAGCACAGACGAAACTGCAACAATATCGACACTACTGGTGGATGGGTTTTCTACAACAATTTCATTTGGTAATCAAGTACAAGAAGGGTACAAGTAACAAGGTAGTCAATATGCTTTCTAGACCTCCTATTGGTGCTTCTATTATTTTGAAGAATAATTCTTTATATCATGATAGCCATGTAAAGAAATATTCTATCAATGAAGATTTTAAAGAAGTATATGAGAAGCTAACCCATGGTGCACAGATAGAGAACTATTGTCTGCAAGGAAAATTACTCTATCATCTTGGGAAGCTATGTATTCCTACAAGTTAACGAGTCCATGTAATATGAGAAGCTCATACTTCTCTTGTGTCTGGGAATTTTTGGGTAGGAAAAACTATGGCTCATTTATAGAGGTTTTGTTATTGGCCTCAAATGAAAGAAATGGTAACTAAATATGTAAAGGGGTGTGTGATGTGTTCTACTTGTAAGCCCACTAATAGAAAATTGGGGCTATACTCACCACTTCCTATTCCATCCCATCCATGGGAAATAATTTCCATGGAGTTTGTAGGGGGTTTACCAATGACCAAAGGGGGTCATGATTATTTATATGTCGAAGTGGCTATGTTCATCAAGATGTGTATCTCGATGCCATGTAAAAAGCATATCATTGTTGAGAAGACTATTGATCTCTTCTTTCATCATGTTTGGGTTCACTTTGGGTTACCCATGTCCATTGTCTTCAATCGAGATACTCGATTCCTTGGGGATTTTTGGACTAGCTTGTGGAGAATGATGGACACCAAATTGTAGAGGAGCATTGCTTTTCATCCACAGATGGGAAGACAAACAAAGGTGGTAAAAAGAACATTGATACTTTTTCTTAAAGGCTATTGCAACAAGCATCCTAAGTTATGGGATGAATAGATACCCTATGTACAACATGCTTATAATCGAGATTGACATTCATGCACTAAGAGTTCACCTTTTGAGACATGTTTTGGGTACCTACCAAAGGTTCCTTTGGACTTAATGTATGGGAGAGATGTCGATGTGAATGAAGAATGAACAAAGGACAGAGCCCACAAGTTCATCCAGAGGATTCATGAGATACACCAAGCAGTCAGGGAAAAGTTGGAGAAGAGTCAAGCACAGTATAAAGCTCGGCATGACAAGCACATGGTTGATCGTCCATTCCAGGTTGGAGACCGGGTATGGATTCACATCAGCAAGGAATGATTGAAGGGTGAAGGCAAGAAACTCAAGCCTATCTGATATGGACCCTTCATTATTTTGGAGAAAAGAGGTACTAATTCTTTTCATTTAGATCTTCCACCTTATATGCATATTTACTCCATTGTGAACGTAGAGAAATTGAAACTTTTTGAGCCTCCCATGATCATGGATCAGATGAGGAAGTTTCAATACCTTTAATTGATGAGTTTGCACCTGATTATTTGGATGAGTTACAGGAATATATCATCCTGGATAGAAGGATGAGGACTTTACGCATGGGTGATGTTGATTATCTTTGAGTAGGATTAAAGGGAACACATCCAAGCAAGGCAAAGTGGATTGAGAAGGACAGAGTGAGGGGACTCTTCCCTTACTTACCTATTGATTGATTGATGAAAGCTTTTGGTGGTCCAAAAATATCTTAGTAGGAAGGCGTGATCGAGAAAGGATCCAGAGAAGGTTAAGAACAACTCAGAACTTGCAGAGGCAACTCAGAACGCTTAGAATGGCTTCAGCAGATAGAGAAAGGAAAAAAAAATCAAAGTTCTCAAAACTCAGTTAAAATGGCATGTTCGCGAAGAGCATGTCGTAATATTTCTAACGACGCAAACGGCTTGTCAAACGGAGTTACGGATCAAAAGATATAAGCAGTCAAACTTGGTCAAAAAGTCAAAAGGTCAAGGTGACACGTGTCACCACAGCAAGGGTGACACGTGGCACATCCATATAGATAATGTGGCAGAGTGTTTATTTGGCATGGGATGATGTGGCAAGGTCGTACAAGTTTGATGGAAGACACGTGGGTGAATTAGGTTGTGACAAGTGTCATTTTCGTGGGAAAATGTTATGGTGCCACATGGCCCAGTCATGGGCTGCCATGTGTCACCCCTCTAGTCTATTTGGAAAGTGGTAAAATCATATGACTCCCCAAGAGTCGAACTCCTAACCTCCTTAGCCCAAAGGCCTTACAACTTCGCGCTAGTGAACCTTCCACTACATAGACCTTGTTTATAACGTGGCACAAATTTTATTTAACTTTAATAATGTTTCGTATGGGGGGAAGAAAAGGGCTAGGCCCTCGGCCCAGCCCTTGGTTCTATGTTAATCCATGCGACCTTATATATGTCCACCACCAACGGTCAAACTTAACCACCCACCATTTTAGTGGCATATTCAGCCAGTTTAAACCATCACCATATTTAGCAAGAGAGTGCCAAATTTGGTTGCAACTATGTGTATTAAAAGGGGAGTCTGCGAGATTCAATCCCGGGACCTCCGCTAACCAAAGCTATAAAGACATCTCTACCTACCATCACACCAAGCACCCTCTTTATTGTATAACCACCGAATTTTTATATAAAAAGGGGTGTTCTCCAGTGTACGAGGAGACGGGAGGAGAACCAAGAGTGCACCCATACAGATTTTGGTATGGATTTCGAGACAAGGGAACGCATTTCGATATTTTTCCAGTCATTTATTGCAGAGGTGGGGCACAGAAACCGATGCAAGGGTGTCTCTTGGTCCTAAAAGTGACAGACTCAGATCGAGGCGTGGAGACAATCATTTTTTGGTAATTTGACGCCACGAACGCAATGGCGATGTTTATTTTTTGATCTGAGCAAAGATTTTGTAAATTAAATCCATAATTAGGTATACTTATGTATTTTTCCCAATTCTTTTGTGAAGTTAATAAAAAGACCTACCCATTTGAGAGCAGGACCCGAAGACATTGTCCACTAGGGACGAACTCCGTTATCAAGTTTGTGTTTTCATATTTCATGATTACGTCTCTTTCCTTTTGAGATTTTCCTTCTTTATGGTGTACTTTTGTTTATGCTCATTTTATATAATTCTTTAATAAGTCACCTGACGAAAATATCCTGGATCACCAAGGAATCATACTTTCAGGATTTGCAGTAGCACAAAATCATGATGAATTTACAGGCAAATAGGAAAGTGTTGAAACTCAAGTAGAAGATGAAGAAGATGTCAAAACTCAAGATGATGATAGAATTTAGGAAGAGGATGAAAAGTAAGATGTATTCACAGACAAAGAGGAAGATTAAACTACATCAAAGAATGTATTTTTCTTATCCATTCGGCTTAGAGACTCCCAGGTAATATGAATATTAGACAGGAGGAGTCATGCAGTAGATGAGATAGATGTGTCAGCATTGTGGACAGTTGAGTAGCATAGTATTGGACAATATGGATAGATATGGATTCATAGATTGGTTCAGAGAGTGGTTCAAATATTGATTCAGAGAATGTTGGATGATTATTTGAATGCTTAATCTTGAATGATTTGTATATATGTCAGTTGATTACTCAAGGAAGCACCAATGGACAATAAATCCAATAGGTTGAGGTACAGGTTGATGCATGTATGATGCATGGACAGGTCCAAGGATCGTCATAAGAATAGCAGATCATGGTATTCTTGATGCAGTATTTTTGAGAAGTTGATCAATGTTCTGGTAGAGCCACTACAGAAGAAGATTGCAATGATAGCATATTGTTCACATTGATTACACCGCATCTTGTAGAGAAGATAGGGGGAGTCATACCCATAGGGGGAGTTATTTTCTTAACCATGATTGGTTAGAGAAGGTACAGTATCAGATCGACAGGGGGAGTTAAGCCTTGTTAAAGGGAGAGAGAAATTAATTAGAGGTATGAAGACATGGGGAGCAGCCCCAAAGGACAGTGCAGATAGAGGGATCAACCCCAAGGAGAGTTCAGTAAGGGGGAGCAATCCCAAGGAGAGATGCCCTTTTCCATTGATGTCAAAGGAGGAGAGATAGAAACATTGATGAGGAGAACGAGCATGAGTGTTTTCATGACTGATTATTGTCATCAATGTTGGTGTTTCCATTAATGCCAAACGGGGATATTTTCAAACTGTTGGTCTAGATTGATGGACAGTTGGATAGTTGGTTGTCATTGATGTCAACCCTTGGAGACTGATGTTGTATATTGATGTCAACCCTTATATATTGATGCCACCCTTGAGTATGCATGGTAGTACATTCTGGTAACCCCATCAGTATGGTCAAGAGACTCATTTTTGTTTGAGGTATAAAGGCATGAAGATCAGTGTATATGCATGTAATACTATTCTATATGGATAGTACATGTCATGCTATTTTTAATGATATGTGGAACATCACATAACTCCTTACGGTTAGAGAGTTATGGCCTTGTGAAGTTGGATAATCTTCATGAGTTATCAAGAAGCCCCTGGAAGGTCAAAGAAGTGAATTTATTCTAGAAACTCCTAGAAGAAGTTTACTAGTCAAAGTGGTTGTAACTAGGAGTTAATCATGAGTTAAGTTGTTGCAAAAGGATAATAATTAAAAATAAATTAGTTGCAACTAGAAGTGGTGAGTTTACTATTTGTGGATAAAGTGGTTGTAAGTGGACAAAGTGATTAGAAGTGGGTTATCCCTAAAAGAAGGAAGTTGGGTAAAGTTAGTTAGAAGGAAACCTTTTGAGGAAGATACTTGGAGAGTATAAATAAGAGAGCAAGGGTCTCCTATTAGAATCTATTGGCACAATGAATATCTATTATTTTGTAAGGTTTATTACAGGTACTTACTAATACATCTGAAGTTACACAAGTCTGAGGTAGCAATAAGGGTTGACGGTGAAATTTTCAGAGTTGCAAAAATACTGGAAAAAAAACCCTAACTTTTGAGGTGTACGCGGGCTGCAGTGGAAAAGGTCCCGTACCTATGCAGGATGCAGTGGAAGAGGTCACATACATATGCGGGCTGGCAATGAAGGAGGGCACGTACATATGTGGGATGAAGAAGAGGAGGTCGCCTATATTTGTAAAAAGCCATGAAGGTTTGAGTAGATGAGGGTGACAGGTCCTCAGAGTCTGAAAGCAAGTTCCCAGGAAAGTGTACAATGATCAGGTACAACATATCTATCTATAGGTTCAAAAGTTATGTCATATTCTTATGTGTAGCTGGATATTGTTTTCTACATGAGATATGGTTATGGGAGTTTGAGGATTTCCCCTAGAGAATTTTTTGGTTGTATGACACCTATTGTATGAGCTAAATCTATAGAAATGCATCATTGGTATGGTTGGTATTCATTATTGTTACGACTTGTTGGGTTGAGTGTTGAGGAATATCTTGTATTTCTTTGTACATGGTTGAGGGTTTTGGTTGTGATGTGTTGGTGAAGTTGTTGATGTAGTTTGAGGATGAATATCAATGAAGGTTTGGTGTCTATTCCATGTGAGGGTCATTACACTTGATCATGATTGCATACACATGTATGGAACATGAATAGAGAGACATAGATGCACTTGGTTAAGGTATATGTATGATGATGTATGCAAAGGGAATAGCTACAAATTGGACACAGTGATAGGGTAAAGTTTGATGTGACAGAGGAAGCAAAGTGTCTAAGGTTCAGAAAGGTGAAAATCGTAGCTTTCTAAAGGTGTACGCAGGCTACATTATAGACAGGCCACATACATATGTAGGTTGCAGTATAGACAGGTCACGTACATATGAAAGTTGCAACATATACAGGTCGTGTACCTGTTGGTATTTGTTGGTACAGGTTGATTACTGGTATAGTTTGATTCTAGGTTATTGGTATAGGTTGGTTACAGGTTGTTGGCACAGATTGGTACAGGTTTACAGTGGTATATTTAACAATGACAGTGTGGCAGTGGTTTCATCAGTTTTGGCATTTATATTTCAGGGCGGTTGGACGAGGCAAGGAAAGGGGGTTGTAGCCTCCTTTCGGTTGGTGTTGGAGAATTAGGGAGTTGGATCTTCCTTCAGGTTGGATCTTCAGAACTAGGTGGTTTTATCCACCTTCTAGTCGGAGCCGAAGAACCCAGGGGGTTGTAGCCTCCTTCTGGTTGGAGCCAGAGAATTAGGGAGTTGGTGATTCCTTCGGGTTGGACCCTCCTTCCAGTTGGAGCTGGAGAATTGGAAGTTGGCACTTTCTTGAATGTAATTATTGACATATAATAAAAAAATTATGTGGTTTTCTCCCGCATTGGGTTTCCATGTAAATATTGGTGTGTTTTACATTGTTTGGATGTGTTTTTTATTGCTTATTATGCATTGATTAATGTTAATGTTTATGATACAATAATATATTGATGATGAACAAATGAACATGGTTAAATAAGTAAAAAGAATATACATTGTGGTTTAAAGGATTAATAAGTGGTATAATTTATCATTATTGATTCACCCCCCCCTCTCAGTAATCCAACACCTCATAGGTGCCCTGCTGCAATTAACTTCTTGCTAAAGTAACCAAAGACATGTGTCAAATTATATTTACTTGTGTAAGGGTGGGAAGTCGTGATAGATTTTGGGTTGTTGATCTCGTTCCCCACTAGATATGGATCATCAATCGGAGGTGTACCAATCAGAGCGATTACAAGTTGGGTCACAATATGACTCCGATGAGGGGTACTCTGAGCTATTCCATATGAGTCAAGCCATTCAGAGGTGTAATGATTAATCTAGATGAGAGGAATCTGATGAAGAAGACTTCGACGAGGGAGAATCAGAGTTGACGTTATCCTGGACATGTGGTGCCTTTTAATTTGTCCTTGATGGAGCTAATGTGGTAGGAAGGCGTGACACATGTCACCCATTTTTTTATGTGTTGACTTGTGCATCCGATGGGTTCCACATGTACATGTGGAAGCCACTGGTTGGCCTTGGTAGTGCTCTGCTGGCGAGATGACGTGATGCCTGGTCGAGAGGATTCAATATCGACTATCAGATCTGGACCATTGATTGAAGGTGCCCATCAGAGTGATCAAGAGCTAGGTCCCCAATAGGACTCCGACGAGAGGAATCTGATGAATATATGATATCACATCTCAGTCGTTGATATGGAACTAGAAATAAACTAGGAGTCGTTGATCTGGCTTTGGTCGAAAGTGAAATTTGGCTAAGGAAAATATGTCGCGTTGACATCGGCCTAGACACATGGAAATTTTATATTGGCTCATGATCGTACTGATGTGGAAGGGGAGCTAGACATGTGTCACCCATTTTTGACATGTGATGATCTGCCTTTGGTGGATTTCTTTTGTACATGTGGTAGTCGTTGGTTGGCCCTTAAAGGCGCTATGTTGACACGCTAATGCAACCACCAAATGAGATCTAGACCTTTTATCAGAGGTTCCTAATCAAAGAGATTAATAGTTAGGTATCGAGGGGGGCTCCGAAGACTATTGATCCCCCCCCCTCACTTATAGTCGTTCGATCTGATCTGGTTCCGAATCCTTGCTAGATCTTGGTTCTTGAAGTACGATCTCATGATAATCTCCCTGGAAAAATTCTTATCTCCTTTTCAGGTGTGATAAGCCCCTTTTTACCTATGATAAGCACTCGAGTGTTTAAATATTTCCTTATGCACATAAGGGCATGCATTTTCTTCCTTTTTCTTCTATCTTCCTCAGAAAAAAATTGACTCTTGATTGTCCATAGGCTCTATAAGCTTATTCTCTATCTCTAATTCATCCAATCTCAACCTTATAGCATTCAACCAACCTTAATTTAAAGTCCAGAAAAAAAAATGTTACTAACACAGCCTATGTTGGAGCCCTCGCGGGAAGGGGGATAGACTGAGGGACTGTGTAGCAAAGAATGGGATCCCATTCCTTGGGTTGTCAAGGTTGTGGGGAAGAGAGTTAGTGGATTGGGATGGTTGTCAAAAACTAGCTTGTTGTGAGTGGACAGTGAAAACACTTAGGAGACACCATTTCTTGTTGATTCCTAGCCCCAACTCGGGGGTGACTTGTTGTTGATATTTAGAGGATCAAGTCCACGGTTTGGTGGAACATTTATCCTTTGCATCTAGTTGTACATTTGATTTAAAAGATAATGTTTTATCTTTGCGTATTCCTCTTATTTATGGTTTATTTTGTTGTGTAACAAATTTATGTTTAAACAAATTATATGTTGTTGTGTATGAATATAATACGTTGCATTCATACTTTTTGGAAATATTGTTAGATACATTAAATTTAAGGGTATCGTAAATTTTGAATTTTATGGGTGTTGTGCCCGTTTCATCACTTGGGTGAGCAAAACAATGGCACTTGCATGCCTAGTTGGGCCTGCTAGACAAGACAGAGGTTGGTGAGTGGATTAAACAAGCCAAACAAATGAAATAAACAAGTAAACAAACTAAAACAACTAAGTAAATAAAAACTAGAATGCATAAGAAACTTAGAACAATAAACAATCAACCAATGACCAAGATTATGCCACCAATGGATAACTATATTAGTTGGCAAAACACCGTAGAGAAAAATTAGGAGTTATGAATCCCCTCTTCCTCCTTGGGAGGGATCTTGAGTTCCCTAATGGAGAGCTCTTCTTACAATAGAATAAAAATGTCAAATGATGAAGAAAATCAATGCCTATTCCCTCAAGAGGTGAGTGGAATGGCCTATTGCAATGATGCTTGAATACTCCTAGGAGAAAAGAGGATTCTCAAGGGAGAATTGAGGCAGCATAACAATACTATGAATATCTTGGTTTCTTAGTGCACCCATGGCCTCCATTTATAGGATTTCTTCAAGGCATAATTCAACGGGTTCTTAGTGTGAACAAGGGGCCCTTTAGGGAACCCTTTGGTCCTTGACCAGCCCCCCATTCGTATTTTGCTTAGGTCTGAAGGTCAAATCAAGTTGGGAGTTGGTCCATAAGTGGTTGGGGGGCCAACAAGAACCATAAATGCGATGTTCATAGGAGTGCGCATCTTTTCTCGTACACATTTGCGCATATGGCGCATTGTGTGCTATGTAGGCTTCGTTGGCCTGCACACTGTGTGCGTGCTTCCTTTAGTGAGTTTGTGCATGTCAATTTTTGCCCAATTGTATAGTTTTTTCCTTTTGAAATGCATTTTGGTGCTGCAGGTGAACTAATTGTTGTTGGCATTGTTGTATTTCTGTAAAAATTTGCGTGCAATGTTGCGGACAAAATTTCAGTGATAACAGATGCCCCCTAATGTGTGAGGTTAGGAGCATACGTATAGTCGAAATACATCAATGTTTCTTCTATTAAGAGTGCCATTGTAATGAAGAGTGATGAGAGGAACTGCAAGAGCGATCCTTCAGAAGGAGAGGGAAAATTGTGGGACCCAAATATTTCTCTAGGGAAAAAAATAAAATATGTATACAAACGAGGCGGGCATACCCCATGCTCGTGTCATGTAACGCAAAATTCAAGACAGTAACTGAAGTTGTATGTTGATGTAGATAATTGTAGCGCCCTCTGTGGCAGTTTGATAATGACATATGACAATTATGAATGGTGAACATACTCTGAAAATAGGTAAGGATGCATGTAAGAAGGTTCAATGACTCATAGGCATTGATGGCCTAACAAATTCAAAGGTCTTCGGATGGTATAAAAAAACTGTAATAGTCGCGTAGTAAGACCCACTGTAACATGAGATTTTGTTGAAGTCGAATGTTATGCGGGTCAACAGAATTAGAGAGCAACTATGGTTCTCTATGTGTCGTCTGAGACTCCTCATTGTAAAGGAAATGAGAGTCAAGATATTGTCGCCCTTCTAGAAACTGTGTTGATGTCGATAGAAAGGGATACGTGACTCCAAGAAGCAAAGGGCTTCATTAAATCCACAGTAGTAAGATCAAAGACTGATAAAGAACATGAACAAAGTCAAGGTGTGGTGAGACTCAAGGCTGCCCTTGGTTGGGGGTATGTTTTAAGGGTGAGTGGAAGCAACTATAAAACTTTATCTAGTGTCAGGGGGATGACTAGATATGGGGTTAAACTGTGCCAGAGGCTAACAAAGTGGACGAACTCGTAGATCATAGGTTCATGGACGTGGGATACTCGGGGTTTGTGAATGATGTTCAAATGAAAAAAAAGAGAGTGAATTCCCCAACCAAGGGTGACATGGGTTGCGTTGCCAGGAAAAGAAGATCGTCAAGGGTGATGACAAAAATCTAAGTAAATGATGGAAACAAAGGATTTTTACAATTATCAAATGAATAAAGAATAATTGTGGATGAGTGTACAGATATAGAAATGGGTGCCCCAATGCGAGATGGCTTGGCCTGTGAGGGCACAAGTTGCGAAGAGAACTGGTGGAGGGTAGCGGCCCCATGGTTGGGTTTTTGTATGAGGTAAATGAATGGAGGGAAATCTGCAGATGGGAAAAATGGTTGTGGATGAAATGGAGGGTTAATGATACTATGGAGGTGTAGTCAAAATAGAACCAATATGAGATAACCTGTGAGCCCATTGAGAAAGATAGAAATATTATGAGAAGAAGTATGTGGTTGATTCTCGGAAGTGCATAAGACTATCGGGACTCCCATCCCTAGGGGTGAAAGCAGCATGAGTGTCAATTTGTCGAGGGGGACTATGAATGGGTCAACTCATGTGGGGGAGAAGGCTACCAGGTGACAGTACCAAAGTGCAGCAGAGGTGACGGTACTGCAAAGCCGGATGTAAGGACCCTAAAGGTAAACATCAGAGGGTGTGACTGGGAGATGCAATTGATATTCAGAGGGAATTTTTACATGCCAGTTTTGAACATATACCTGAAGGGGTTGTGCTTCTTGTGATGACCAAGTACTTGCACACATGAAAAAAATGAATACCTGATGTGAACAATATTTGATGATAAAGAACATATAGTAGTTATTTGATAATTTTGAACATGAGAATGCATACCTGGACGTGGCGTGAGGAAAATGCTCCCCTGGGGCCAAGCTCATATGGTAACCCGGGGAATGTGACTGTGTAGATGGTGAGACCCTGATTCTGTGTCTAAAGACGGATCAGGAAACAAAGGCTCTGGGCTCCTGTAACTGAGTGTCGAAGTTTGGAAAAAGGGACTATATATGCCTAGTGGGCCCATAGTGCCACCTCATTTGTACCCGCTGCTATAGTGAGTTGATGAGAGAATTTGGAGGAGTGATGATGTTTGTGTTCGGCCAGCACATGATCCAAGGGCAGGCCATAGGTGCAGATTTAATGACGTTGGTGTTGGACCAGTGCATGAGCCATGGGAAGAGGCCAAAGGGGCGATGGAGGACCTTCGTCGTTGGTTCGAGGAGGTGCTTCAAGGTGTGTCGGAGGGCATGTGGGCCCAAATCCAGGATGAGAGGGTCCTGGAGAACTGTGTGAGTGTATCGGCAGAGTGGTGGACCTTGATCCGTCGGGCAGCTATAGTGGGGGCAGCAATGACTGGTCAACTACCCCCTAGATCTAGAGGACCCCCAGTTGGTGGGGCTACTCCAGCTGACAGAGGAACTGGGGATGGAGCTCTGGGGGAACCATGAGTGCCATTTTTTGTATTTGTATAGGCTTGCGAGCCCATTTTGTATAGGGTAGTTGATACCCATTTTGTATAGGGTAAGGGGTACCCATTTTGTACCTATAGGGATGAGGGGACTCACTGGCCTACGGGCGATGTATATTTTGTATTTTGTAAACATTTATGACACTTTGGAGAAGATATATATATATATATATATATGGATACATATCTTTTGGATCTTTGTTATGTCGACATGTGTTTATGTTTTTCATGGTTTGATAATGTCTAATCTATATGTTGTGACCGATGTATGATGTTTATGTATATGGGATGATGTGTTGATGTGATAAATTCCAATCTAACACCAGTTTATCCATATTATATGTTATTTGATTAAATTGTCGTGGAATATGTGTAAATGTAATTGAATAAAAGTTTCGAGATAAGATTATGACTTGCATGTATTTGCGAAAGAGGAAAGGATCGCGAACACAATATACATTGTTGAGCTGCAGGATGACAAGATGGGAGTCTAATAAAACGCTAAGGTGACGAATGTAACGGTGACTGGCCTCGGCAAGGAGACCAATGACGATGGTGTATTCTTATTGGTTGTTGGTGACTGAACCCAAACATATTTGTTGGAGTGGAGCAGTTCATGTGAGGGATTATAGAGGGCCCAAGCGGTCGAAGCAAGATTATGTGTCCAGTGGCTATCACCGTCAATGTAACCGATGTGGTAGGCCGATGGAGGATGCATCTGTCAATAACAAGGATAGTAGATCAGACATGAGTGGAGGTGAAAAAAGAAGACTAAAAACTCTACAAATGTGTACAAAGAAAAATCATAGTGTAGAATGGCTACGCTCAAGCGTAAAAATTATTTAAGTACAACCCATTGACAGGTTCTTGAAGAGGATAGCCTTCTGGAGAGGCCAGAATGTATGCGCCTTTAGTGAGGCAATGTTGGAAAATGTATGGTCCATGCCATAATGATTCAAATTTCCCATAACCGAGAGTATCATGGGCGATATTGTAAGCTAGGATGAGATCTCCTTTGTTAAATGAACGAAGGTTGACATGGTGGTCAAAGGTGGATTTGGACCATTTTTTAGCTGTGTCGTTGTTCTTTAATGAAGACCAATGATATTCATCCAACGACTCTAAGGTCAGCAAGAGCTGCTCCATTGAAGCAGTGTCAGGTAATAGCTCGATGGTGGTGCGTAACGTGGGAATTTTTAACTCAATGGGGAGGGTGGCTTCGATCCCATGGATGAGGTGGAACGGTGTAAAACCGGTGGCAGTTTTGACTCTCATGCGATAATCCCATAATGTTGAAAACAACATATGATTCCAGTTAGTCTTATGTTTGTTGACGGAACGTTGTATCATGGTTTTGAGGACTTTGTTGACAGCCTCGACCTGTCCATCGGACTGAGGGTAGTATGGGGAGGAAAACTCATGGGAGAAGCCTAATTTGGAGGAGACTTATGTGAAGATATCATTCTCAAAGTGCTTAACGTGATCGGATACTAACTGTATTGGAATTCCGAAACGGGTAATGACATGGTTGAAGAAAAAATGTGTTGTTGTGTAAGCGGTATTGTTGAAGGTAGGCATGGCTTCGGCCCATTTGGTAAAGTAATATACTTCCACGACGATGTATTTGTTTCCATTAGTGAATTTAGGATTGCAATTCATGAATTCTATACCCCATTTACAGAAGGGGCCAAAGGTGATGACTAGATGTAGAAGAGCGGGTGGTTCTCGTGCTTTGTTTGCATAGAGTTGGCATTTGTTGCATTGCTTGACAGCATGGATGCACTCATGAAACAGCATGGGCCAGAAGTAGCCTGCTCGAATGATTTTTTGGGCAGTGAACATGCCTGAGAGGTGGCCACCGCAAGCGCTGTTATGGAAATCGTTCAAGACTCTGTCGGCTTCGTCTATAGTCAGACATCAACGGAGGATGGTGTCAACCCCACATCGGTACAAGACGTAACCGATGAGGAGGTAGCAAGGGCCCTGATGGTGAATGCGTCGACAGTCATCTCGAGAGAGATGAGATGAAAAATTATGTGTCCGCAAGTAGACGAGAAGGTCGCCATACCAGGGGTCATCCGAGGGGATGAAGAAGAGGTGTTCGTCGGGAAAATCCGTATTGACAGGTGAAGCTTTAGTGTCTGAGGGAAACGTCATAATGAGTTCGATGAGAACAAGTGCTTTCTTGATTTTGGGAGTTGAGAACTCTAGGTCATATTACTAAAGTATGACGATCCATCAGGAAAATTTTCCATTAATCTGTCGTCGACTAATCAAGTATTGCATGGGGTTGGAATCTTCTATGACTTTGGTAGTTCGAAGTAGGATATAGTGAAGCAATTTTTGAATTGCGAGGACAACTGTAAGGGATAGTTTATCATCATGATTGTGTTTCAGTGGTGGTCCTGAAATATTTTTACTCATGTATTAAATGACATGTTCTCGCCCATCCTCCCCTAGTTGGATGAGGACTCCTGCTATTGAGACGGTTGAGGCTGATAAGTAGAGGATGTAATCAAGATCATAGTCTAGGGGACTAATTAAAGGGGCATTGGATAGGGTTGATTTTAAATCATCAAAAGCAGTTTTAGCATGTTCTTCCCATCAAAATGGGATATCATGAGGTAGTAAGTGGAGAAAACGTTGTGCGCAAGTGGCATAATTTGGGACAAAGCGATGTAAAAAGTTATCTTTTCCTTGTAGGCTCTACAGTTGGCACAAATTTTGAGGTGGTGGATTTTTTGTCATATCTTGGACCTTGAGGGGTCCACTGTAATGTTGTGTTGGGAGACAATGAACGCAAGAAGGTGTCTGACGTTGACGCAAAATAAAAACTTGAGGTGGTTCAAGCGGATATTGTATTGGAGACATCGTTGAAAAACAATGCGTAAGTCATCTAAATGTTGGGTTCGTTTCTTGGATCGAGCAGTGAGGTCATCCAAGTAAGTCAGGATGATGCGATAAATATCATGGAAAACATAAGTCGTGGCCCGTTGAAGCATAGCACCTGCAGTTTTTAGTCCAAAAGGCATGACATGATAATAAAATTTACCCCATGGGGTAGTAAAAGCGGTTTTATACTGATCTGCTGGATGGATTTGGATTTGATTGTAGCTGGAGAACCCATCCATGAAGGACAATGCCTCATGGTTGGCACAATCATCGATAATTTGGTCGATGAAAGGGGTTGGAAAGTTGTCTTTGGGACAATCATGGTTGAGATCACAAAAGTCCATGCAGACACAAATAGTGCCATGTTTTTTATTGACGGGTACGAGGTTGGAAACCCATGAGGTATATGCAATGGGGTAAATGAACCCAGTAGTGTGTAACTTGTCGATTTCGGCTTTGATAGCAAATCTTTGGATGGGTGAAGTGGGCACTGCTTTTGAGGGACTGGGGCGACATCTGGCCATGTGTCGATACGATGTTCAACTATAGAAGGATCGAGGTCGGGCATCTCCATATATGACCAGGAAAAAATATCTCGGTATTCCTGAAAGAGAGATTTGTAAGTTGTGAGTTCCTCAGGGGAGCATGCGGTGCCAATGGTGACTTCTTCTACGATTCTTGGTTTGATGGAAATGTCAATTTTGATGGTGGGGGAGATATTGGCCATGTTTCCTTCCTCAAAATCCTATGGGGCAGGGATAGGGTTGTTGAACCAGTGTATATGCCCTGAAGGAATAAAATCCTTGGTTTTGATTGCACATATGGAGGCTTGGCTAGGAGGGTCAAGGGCTTCCTATGAGAGAAAAAGTGCTCGGTGATGGAGCGCATTCCATGGGAAATCATGGGTAGTGAGTTCCTCTAGGATATCTTCGTCATAGTGGAAAATGAGAGAATACAGAGGATCCAAAGAGGTGACATGGGTGACTGTCATAGTGTGATTGTCCTCAAGTGGTGAAGATGTAGGTGGAATATGGAAACCAGGGTGCGATGGGTCGCTTGACATAAACCAAATGTCCAAAAATTGTGGGGGATAAACTATGGCAGGGGGTAAGATTTCATGGGGGAAATGAATCGAAGAATTGGGAGGATTTGGGGGAATATCCGCAGACAATCTATCTATGAACCAGAGGGGTGGGAAGTGACTCAAGTTCAAGGGAGGTGATGTTGACAGTATCGAGAGAGGGCAGGACCAGTGGTGAGGTGGTTGGTTGTGGTTGAATAGGGGTTGAATGATGACCTCAGTATGCCACAATCAAAGGACACTAGTATGTGAAGTGAGCTAGTGAGTCACAGAGGGCGCAAGGGCATCTCATCTTAGCCATATTATTTGTTATTTGATTAAATTATTGTGGAATATGTGTAAATGTAATTGAATCAAAGTTTCAAGATAAGATTTTGACTTGCAGGTATTTGCGAAAGAGGAAAGGATCGCGGACCCAATATACATTGTTGAGCTGCAAGACGACAAGTTGGGAGTCTAATAAAATGCTAAGGTGATGAATGTAGCGGTGACTGGCCTCAGTGAGGAGACCAATGACAACGGTGTATTCTTGTTGGTTGTTGGTGGTTGAGCCCAAATATATGACGTTGGAGTGGAGCAGTTCATGTGAGGGGGTATAGAGGGCCCAAGCGGTCGAAGCAAGATTATGTGTCCAGCGGCTAGCACCGTTAGTGTAACCGATGTGGTAGGCCAATGGAGGATGCATCTGTCAATAACAAGGATAGTAGATCAGACATGAGGAGTGGAGGTGAAAAAAGAAGACTAAAAACTCTACAAATGTGTACAAAGAAAAATCCTAGTGTAGAATGGCTACGCTCAGGCATAAAAATTCTTTAAGTACAACCTGTTGACGGGTTCTTAGAGAGGATAGCCTTCTGGAGAGGCCAAAATGTATGCACCTTTAGTGAGGAAGTGTTGGACAATGTAGGGTCCATGCCATAATGATTCAAATTTCCAATGACCGAGAGTATCGTGGGGGATATCGTAAGCTAGGATGAGATCTCCTTTGCTAAATGAACAAAGGTTGACATGGTGGTCAAAGGTAGCTTTGGACCATTTTTTAGTTGCCTCGTTGTTCTGTAATGAAGACCGACGATCTTCATCCAACGACACTAAGGTCAGCAAGCACTGCTCCATTGGAGTAGTGTCAGGTAATAGCTCGATGGCGGTGCATAACGTGGGGATTTTTCACTCGATGAGGAGGGTGGCTTCGATCCCATGGATGAGGTGGAACGGTGTAAAAACGGTGGCAATTTTGACTGTCATGCGATAAGCCCATAATGTTGAAAACAACATATGATTCCAGTTAGTCTTATGTTTCTTGAAGGAACGTTGTATCATGGTTTTGAGGACTTTGTTGACAGCCTCGACCTGTCCGTCGGGTTGAGGGTAGTATGGGGAGGAAAACTCATGGGAGAATCCTAACTTGGAGGATACTTATGTGAATATATCATTCTCAAAGTGCTTAACGAGATCGGATACTAACTGTAGTGGAATTCTGAAACGGGTAATGACGTGGTTGAAGAAAAAATGCGATGTTGTGTCAGCGATATTGTTGAAGGTAGGCATGGCTTCGACCCATTTGGTAAAGTAATCTACTACCATGAAGATGTATTTATGTCCATTAGTGAATGGAGGATTGCAAGTCATGAAGTCTATGCCCCATTTACAGAAGGGGTCGACGGTGATGACTGGATGTAGAAGAGCGGATGGTGCTCGTGCTTTGTTTGCATAGAGTTGGCATTTTTCGCATCGCTTGACAGCGTGGATGCAGTCATGAAACAGCATGGGACAGAAGTAGCTTGCTCAAATGATTTTTTGGGCAGTGGACATGCCTGAGAGGTGGCCACGACAAGTGCCGCTATGGAAATCATTCAAGACTCGGTCGGCTTCATCTATAGTCAGACATCGACGGAGGATGGTGTCGACCCCACGTCGGTACAAGACGTCACCGATGAGGAGGTACCGAGGGGCCTGATGGCGAATGCATCGACGATCATCTAGAGAGAGATGAGATGAAAAATTCAGTGTCCACAGGTAGACAAGACAGTCGCCATACCAAGGGTCATCTGAGGGGATGAAGAAGAGGTGTTCATCGGGAAAATCCGTATTGACAGGTGAAGATTTAGTGTTTGAGGGAAACGTCGTAATGAGTTCGACGAGAACAATTACTTTCTTTCTTTTGGGAGTTGAGAACTCTAGGTCATATTCCTAAAGGATGACGATCCATCAGGAAAATTTTCCATTAATCTGTTGTCGACTAATCAAGTATTGCATGGGGTTGGAATCTGCTATGACTTTGGTAGTTTGAAGTAGGATATAGTGACGCAGTTTCTGAATTGGGAGGACAACTACGAGGGCTAGTTTCTCATCATGATTGTATTTCATGGGTGGTCCTGAAATATTTTTACTCATGTAGTAAATGACATGTTCTCTCCCATCCTCCCCTAGTTGGACGAGGACTCCTGCTACTGCGATGATTGAGGCTGATAAGTAGAGGATGTAATTGCGATCATAGTCCGGGGGACTAATTAAAGGGGCATTGGATAGGGTTGCTTTTAAAT
>ML777051.1:867303-891368 GCA_009831015.1 Picea engelmannii | reverse complement strand
AATCTCAAGGTTTTGAGGTATACTAGAAAGGGACCCATGTATGTAGATATAAGAAGACCTTGTATGGATTCAAATGACTTGATGCAGAGTATCTCATATACAACAGAAGTGTGGTGAAAAATTTCTATGACAAAGATAGTGTATCATAACAATTACTCATAAGTATGGGATGATGGATTGCTAATCCATGGAAAACTCTCATGACGATAGAAGAAGTGCTACTTGAATATGTTTCAGTTGAGCCTTGCCACGATGTCATGAGCTAGCAGGAAAAAAAAGTGTTGAATTTGACCATGATATATTGTAATGATCAGAGTTATATGAATCCTTCAAAGAAAACCAGTGTTCCATGACAGACCAAAGTTCATTGAGATCAAGCATTACATTCTCAATGATGAATTCCAGAAAAGAGAAGTAGTTCTCCAATATATATCTCCACAGATGAGCAGATAGCAGATATTTTGGAAAAATATTTGTCCAAGATGAAAAGTTTGCAAGCTCGGGCTCGTGGAGATGACTTCCTTATTGAAAAAGGAAGATATTACTCACAGGTTGGGAGGGAGAAGTGATGTGCTATTGGTTTATGGACAGTCATTTTTTAGTTTGAAAAATGGTCCAGGATGAGCAGTTCCTTTCCAGTTCGGAAAGTGGTTTGAGATTTCTGATGAACAGGCATTTTCCAGTTAGAAAAATGGTCAAGATCGGACAGTCATTTTCGTAATGAAAATGGTTTGATAGATTGTTGATGTACCATAGACAACGATTCCCCTTGTGGCCAATGTGGGGGAATGGTATAGGACAGTCACTCTGAGTAATGGTCAAGTAGAATGGTCTGCCTCGCCGGGCATTCATTCTTTTGAAGTTCACAGTTGTGAGCAGTTCCAAAGAATGGTCTATTTTGGAGGTTGGTGCAGGACAGTCATTTCCATTAGGAAATGGTCCAGACAATCATTCCCTAGGGCAGACTCATTCTCTCCAAGTTGCACTATGTTTAGTGCCGGAGGACCCAGTTAAGTGAATGGTCCAGGTTCAGCAATCAGGGATAGGCATTCCCTAGGGAAGACTCATTCTATCCAGGTTGCACTATGTTTAGTGCCGAAGGAATGGCCCAGTTAGGTGAATGGTCCAGGATCAGAAATAGGGGACAGTTATTATTCTATGCTTGAGAAGAATAGTCCAGATATCCCATGGTTGATGTTTTACTTTCTGAGGGAAGATGCTCTTCCAGATCTCACATATGTGAGTGGAAGAATGGCTCGGATGACTCATTTTATATCATGATATTGTTTATGTGCAGATTGATATCATATGATATGATTGTTATGGAAACTGTATGTCTTTGGACAGTAGATGTATGCTACTGTGGTGGATGTGTTCCATTGGTTGTGACTATGTGTCATTTATTAAGAAGTTTTGTGCTACTTGGTGTGGTAGTGTACCACTAGATTGTAGTTGTGTACTACTATGGATAGACACAGTTGTGTTCTATTGAATGACATTGTTCTGATTTCCATGTAGATTATCACTAGTGTTGAAAATGATTATCAGCTAGATGGATAGTCAGTGTGCTTGTGGATAGACATTGTGTGCTTGTGTTGGTGGACAAGTATTCTCTCTGTGGAGAATGGTCCAGGTTGACAGTTTGTTGACATGTCATGGACTAGTATTTTCCTAACGCACAGATTGTGGCCCGATTAGGAAAATGGTTCAAGAACGATATTTTCTAAGGCATATAGGTTGACACAAATCTCTATGGTACATATGAATCGATTAGAAAATAGTCCTAGATTAAAATTCCTATAGGAATGGTCTCTGTAGTCCATGGCATAGCTTTTATCATCTGTTGGGATAGTCCTTCTTCTAGGACATATGTCTGGATTAGAATAATGGTCCTTGTATCACTCTGTGGAGTGAGTGACTTATTCGGCATCATGCCTAATTACTCATATGGAGTATGGCTTCAAGAGATGATGCAGTTGATGCTATCAGATGATAGTGATGATGGTGCTCGTGATCTAATCATGAGATAGTTTGTACGACTATGATGAAGCTATTAGTTGAATGGTATGTTTTTGCTCAAGACCATTGCCTTCAATACCTCCCTAGCTAGGAGGGAGTGTTGATATTATGGTAGATGCAAGAGGTATTTACCTTCATGTGTAACCATTATGATAATAGAATATTCTGGGAAGCAAGAAGAAACCCTAAAGCATTGAACATAACCGTAGAAGACAAGTCGGCTCAAGGAAATATTTAATATTAAGTGTTTAGCCTCCAGAATGAGAAGTCAACCTAGACAGCTCAAGAAAAACAGCATAAATACAGGAATCCAGATCTCATTTGGGACACACAGCTCGCAACTACAGAAATGTACAAGTGCGCACTGCAGAAACTGGGTAAGTGCGCAAGTCTGGAGAGTAGTTGCAGCTGCAGCTACTGTAATTTGTATTCTCGATTTAGGCTTGGACTTACCATTGGTTATGATTTGGACTTTCTTCCCTATATGCTTTCTCTGGAGAGAGGTACGCTACTTTGATTGGATATTAAGCCTAGGGTTTTCTTCCAAAATCATTCTCTTTCAAAGTTAAGGTGCTCGGGGGTGGCTTCGGCCTATGGTTGGGTGACAATATTCCTATATTGTCTATGGTTAAATGAGCACATCTATTATTTCTAACACAAAGAAGGTTAACATATTGTTTCCGATGTGTTGATTTTTGCATACTTTCCCTACTCCCTTCAAAGAGCTTGGAGTAGAAAAAGGAGATTTTTCCTAAAGGAGCAATTCTTTCCAAATTCATGATCACAAGGATAGATTATTGCATATTGATTACAAAGAAGAATACATAAACAAAACGTAGTTTATCTCTTTCCAATTGTAATCCCTGCCTTAGTGAATTCCAAGAGTACTTTATGTCCCAAAGAGTGTTTGATGTCTCGAGTGGATATTGTTGTCAACTTCATAATTCCTCCACTCCCAATTAGATTTCCTCCCCCTTATGAGAGGAGGGGAAGGGTTTGGAGTTTTCTTCAGGGTTTCAGTGAAGGTTTTGGTCCTCTTTACTATCTCTAGAGCTCATTTCTCTATTTCTTCAATCTCCTCCTCTTCCTCCTCTGATTCTTCTACACTTTATTATTCTTCCTATTCATCCTATGCTTCCTTTTCAACTAAAGCATTAGTATTAGTTTAAAAAATTGAATCATAAATATACATTTCTTTCTCCTCTTGGGCTTCCTTCTCTATGTTTTCCAGATTTACTGTTTCTACTGCATTTTCTGGATTTTTCGTATTTTCCAAATTAATTGTTTCCTTGAAGTTCACAAGAACTTAAAACTTGTTGTTGCTTGATGAAGGTAGGCCCTTTTGTGATGGATTTGACTGAGATGGCCCCTTTCATTGAAAATTCCTTCACCTACTTGGAACCATCTTGAACTCAGGTTCCTTACTTGGTTGCATCTTTGATGAAGGTTGCTCCTCTTGGTTTGTTGGATAGTTTTTAGCAAAATGTCTGTGAACATGACAAACCATGCACTTGAATGGGATCTGTTCATAATCTATCACTTGATGGTGGCTCCACCCGTTTAGGTCAATTTTCAAAGCTTCTGGGAGCCCCTTCTCCAAATATACCTCCATGCATACTCTTGCACAAGAGTATAGATTCCCTTTGGGTTCAACTCTATCTAAATAGCGACCAAGTTTGTTTCCAATTTATTTTAGTGAGCTATCATCCTAGAAAATTAGTGGAAGGTGAGGTAATATGACCCACACTGAGGTTTTTTAAATCTCATTTTCAAGGTTAAATTCGAGGATCCATGGGGAGAAACACATTCCCCTATAACCCATAAAATATGGTCCAAACCTAAAAATCACATCTATTTCTTCCTCGTTTAAATAGAAAATCATGATAACCACGACCAGAAGAGAATGGGGTCACATGTCCTTTTATCTTGGAGAACTAATGCTCTACCACCCATGCTTTCACAACCTTTGGATTGGACCAGGGTCCTATAAATTTTCCAACCAAATCTCTTTCTAAGAGGATGAGGGCTTTCTTTCTTGGCTTGACGATGGTAAATCTAGATGAGGGATATCCTGTATCCTTTTGACAAAACATTATGGTTGAGGTTGGCTTTGTTTCTACATATTCAAGGACTAAAGCAGGGAACTAAATTCCTATGTGTCTCCCATGGTGTGGTGCTCAGCTTCCAGAGAAGACAACATGCAATTGTCTCAACAGACCAATGCCAAAGGAAAGCCCACGAGGTACCACAACTCGTTGAATTAGCCTTCTCTATATTGGGTGTGATTCCTATGCATGGTGATGGGATCCAGAGTGCAGACTCGACCTACACAGGCTCGATTGCAGGAGAAAAAGTTCATGTGGAGGTGGCTAGGTTAAACCCTAGACGTTTTAAGTGTTTGGTCGTTTCACCCATCTTTCTTTTTTTTACACTGCGATTGTTATCATTAGAAATGGGTCAGCATTTTTCATTATAGATAAGAAACATGCATCTTGAACGACTTCAAAATTCCTAAAAAGAGATTAGAAAACTCTCAATTTTACTAATAATTGTTTGTGGAAAACTAAGAAGAGGAAACCAAAGGTATTTCGAAAACTAAAGCACTACATATACCATAATATAAAGGTCTCCTCTAATAGTTGCACTAGGCATGAGGTTGGAATAATTATTGAAAAAGCATAATCCATACATGTCTCTTGAACAATTTATAAATACTCAATGGACTTCACATAATCTCATGTGGATTGAGATTTTTGTGGATGAAATTTGTTTCTTTTTCGAAAATGTTTCATATATTATAATAATAAACACAAGGTTACACATAAAAATACCCCAGTCCTAAGGTTTGACATAGACCCATTGCCCCACATACATGGTAAGAACCTACATGTTTGCTATATCACTAAATGGGGTGTTGGCTTCTTTTATTGACATAAATAAAAAGTCATCATCTTGATCAACATATTTTTTGCCAATAGTACATATTGTTGAAATATTTTTCTAAATTATCCCATGTTTAATCATTCATGTGACTAATGCTCCTAAGGCATATTGTGCTTCTAGTGCAAGTTACTCCTTAAGGTCAAATTCAGTTTTGGGTCCAACTACTATTAACATAAAGGCTCTTGATTATCATAATGCATAAACTCTCTTATTTTGCAATTTCTTTAGCATCTTTTATATAACTGCTAACCTACTTTTCTACTTTAAAACCTTATAGTTCAAATTCAATGTTGGGTGCAATATCATTGACAGAAAGGCTCTTGATTATCATAATGCATAAACTGTCTCGTTTTCACAATTTCTTTAGTACCTTTGTATATAACTACTAAAACCTTCTATCATGCTCATAAGCCATTGTAGCATGTATGGGAGAAGGGGATTTAATATGTCATTAAATAAGAATTCATTGTAGTCATTGCAATATATAATTCAATGTTTCCATTAACAAATAAAACAAAAAATCCATGTTCTTTATTATAGAACCTAGAAGGAAGGCTTTAACCATTTTTTAATGTGTCATATATTACACCATGGAACAAAGAAATACATCCTAGGACAAAGAGAGTTACAAGAAATCTAATAGAGTTTCAAGCAATCAAATAACGACATTAGAACAAAAATCTCATCCTAAAAACTATGAAATTCCAACATATGAGCCTTGCCCCAGTAGGAAGGGTGTCAACATCTTTACAAAAAAAATGAAGTTCACTTTAACAAGCAAAGTCAACTCCTACATAAAAACCTTAAATTCCCCTAGGCTAAGAAAATAAAGTATCCCTACATCGAGATATCCACAAAAATCCAATAGTGAACAATTGAACTATGTGCCATAAGAATTTTCAATTTCCCTAATCATCCAACTATCTCCCAGGAGTCCACCTTTTCCAAGAAATTGGGGTTGTAAAGAAAAGTTAAATTCAATTGGAAACCATGCCCAAAAACTCTTGGAAAGTGATCTTCTCTAAAATAAGCATTCTATTGTTTCATCCATGCCAAAAATCATGGATATAGTTGTTGTCACGCCAACTTTATGAAACTAGTCTTAACAGCAAAACCTTTGTGGAGAAAAAGCCACCCCCATACTTTGTTCTTGAAAGAAGAGTGATATTTTCAAATAGACAAACACCTTAACCAACGTGCTTTCATATTTATTACCCATACCTTTTGTTCAAGCATGAGACAACATTGGAGGTATGCCATACACAATGATAATCCTCCTTTGCCACATATATGTAAAATGGTTTTCCATTAATCCACCTCCAAAATCTCCAAAAAGGACTAGACCAATGAATTGAATTTTGAAAACACAATTCAAGAATCATTATACAAGTATCCTCATAAACCTATTTAATCGAGTGAGTTATTTAGAGCTCGGTTAGGATCCTACCAAGTATGCCATTGTTGATGCCCCTAATTCCACAAATCCCTCCAATAGAACAAATATTCCATGGTCAATATTTTCTCCATAAACATAATCAAGAGACCAAGATGACCTCGTGAACACTAAAACATCCAAGTATGCCATTGTTGATGACCTTGATTCCACAAATCCATCCAATATAACAAAACTTTTATGGTCAATATTTTTCCCACAAACATAATCAAGAGACCAAGATGACCTCTTGAACACTAAAACATCCAAATAAGTCTCGACGCAAGATCTAAGGCATCTCATGGCCCCTCAAACTACCATGAGATAAAATCAAACACCATCTACCATGTAGTCCACACTCTTCGAAGTGGAGTTTTCCTGAAAGCATGAAGACCTTAGTATTATCAATTATATCGCATAATTGAAAGGGGCATTTAATGCCCTAAATGTGCTATCATGGTGAATTTGATGACAGAATAAAAGTTTCCAAAGAGCATCCCCATTCATTACCCATACTAACCATTCACCGGAAAAAGTAGCTACTTGATCTCTTATGTCAAGGATGTTGAATCTCCTTGATGTCTTGGTAAAGTGAAAATATCCCAAGCCACCAAAGAAATCCCTTTTGCCCCACCTTGCTTGCCCCAAAGAATGCTTCAAGTTACTTTAGCCAACACTTTATACATTGCTTGAGAGGGAAAAAGACAAGAAGAGTAATAAATGTGCCTTGTTGCTAGAATTCTATGAACAATTGTAAAGATTCCCAACAAGCAAAAGACACAGATTACTCCAAGCTTGAATTTTTTCAAATTTGGTCATTATCCACCTCCATTGATCAACAACCAAAATCTGCATACCAAGGGGAATGCTCAAAAATCTCTCTGGGATTTACAAGTTTCCATTTGTGATTGTACCAATAAGGGGGATCATCCTATCCAATGAGAAAAACAATTCCTTTCCTCACTAACATCCACTCCCACAACGTTTGTGAAAGTATCCAAGCAATGAATAGTACCCTCCATAGACCACTAAGTCAATTCAAACGTTAAATTCAAGTCATCCATAAAGTGGCTATTGAGAAGTTGGTTACCTCCATGTAAAGAAATGCCTCTACATTTTTTTCTAATTCATGATAACATATATGCACTAAAAGGTTTTACCTAACAACTGAAACTAAAAATGTTAAAAAACACTAACTAAAACTTCGTGTTTTCAAAAACTAAAAGCATAGGAATATAGCTCAGGAGTGTAAACATTGCATATCAAAATTTCAAATCAATCCAACAAGGGAGAAGTGTAGATCATAGAAATACTAAATTTGCAAATCGAAACTAGTAAGCTAGAAATATGTAGCAAAAATCACATAACTTCTCATTAACAATGAAAGAATAATTACAATGATTACTTATTTTCTAATGCACCCTCCATCTCTTTTTATGGAGTAAGATAGGGGTCCATGAATGCAAAAATGTCCAAGAATAGAAAAGTGCTCCCCAAGTAATGTGCCTCACATGTGTGAAGAATAGGTAGACACATGCCAACACACACAAAGAAAAATCCTCCATGTGGTGGCCACACACCAAGGACACTGATTTGTGTGGTGGCCACAAGCAAAACACACTCCTATATGTAGAAAACAGACACCAAAACATGTCAATCACACTCCTATATGTAACTCCTCAAGTAATGTGCCCCACATGTGACAACAATAGGTAGGCACGTACCAGCACACATCAAACACACTTAATCATGTGGTGGCCACATGCCAAACACACTTTATGTAACTCCTCAAGTAATGCACCCCACATGCCAATTATAGGTTGACAGATGCCAAACACACTCCTCCTTTTGGTGGCCACACACCAACACAAGCCCAACGCATTGGCTCATTGTGGTGAACACATGCCAAAACATGTTGAGCACACTCATCTATGTAACTACTCAAGTAAGGCACCCCACATGTGACAAGAATAGGTAGACACATACCAACACACATGAATGACAAGAAAAACATAAGCACTCAATTAATTATTTAAATGCAAATAACTCACTAATGAATAATCATTATTCAATTTGCACATATCAAGTTTGATAGTTGCTATAGTTGTGACAACAATTCTTGAAAGGTTATATTACTTCTAGATATACTCGGTTGCATTGATATAGATGCTTATTGCGCTTGTTTGCAAAATTAACTAACATCTCCTCTAGGATATATTTCTTGTTTTTCACCTGGGTAGGTCACCTTGGTAATCCTATGATGACTACCATCCTTGTTACCATAGATATGTTCTTATGAAAATGCTATTGGAAATACTTTTTCTCTTCTTGTTCTTGTTCTGGGAAGGTCACAGGTGATAGCTCTAAGAAGGAGATAGAGTGACAGTTGCAAAACATGGAGCAGATGACTCCATTAAGTGGTGAGGCAGGTGATCTCACCAAGTATTAATTTTGAAGGAAACATGTAAAGCAAAAGAATTTTTGGATATCGTTCACTCAAATGTGTGTGGACCAATGTCAACCTCCTCACTAAGTGGGAGAGTACACCTCGGATGATTTGAAGACATTCTATAGAGAGGTCGGGATTAGGAGGGAGCTCACTACTCCCTACAATCCTCAACAGAATGGTGTAGCAAAAATAAAGAACCGATCCATTGAATAATTTATCAAGGAAATGATGAATGACTAGAATCTATCCATGTTTCTATGGGGAGAAGCAGTTATGAAAACTGTATATGTTCATAATAGAAGTCCTCATCATATATTGAAGAACATGACTCTAGAAGAAGCTTTCTCCGAAAAGAAGCCAAGTGTTGAACACTTGAGGATCTTTGGTTGTCAGTCAAGAAGAAAGAGTGGACGGAAGTTATGATGGAAGAATATCAATCCATCATGAAAAATGATGTATGGGAAATTGTACCTAGACCTGAAGGAAAGTCTGTAGTCACTTCAAAATGGATTTACAAGATAAAGCATGCAGTAGATGGGAGTATCGATAAATATAAGGCAATATTTGTGGCTAGAGGGTTCTCTAAGAAGGAGGGAGAAAACTATGATGAGACGTTTTCTCTAATTGCCAGATACACCTCTATTAGAGCCATCATATCTCTTACAGCATCCATGGGTTGGATTTTACATCATATGGATGTAAAGACCACTTTTCTCAATGGAGTAATTGAGGAAGAAGTATACATAGAGAAACCTCAAGGTTTTGGGGTACACCCGAGAGAAACCCATGTATGAAGAATTTCTTCTATGGACTCAAGCAAGCTCGAAGAGCTTGGTATGCACGAATTGACAGTTACTTGACGAGACTTGGATTTTCCAAGAGCTATGTTGATCCATATCCTTATTACAAGGTTGTGAATGATGCACCTGTGATCTAGCTACTATATGTTGATGATTTGTTTCCGACCAGTGCAAAGCCTATCATTATGCAGTGTAAGAGGGAGTTAGCCTCTGAATTCAATATGAAGGATCTTGGTCTCATGTATTATTATTTGGGACTAGAAGTATAGCAGAAGCATGGTGAAATCTTCCTGGGGAAAGGGAAGTATGTTGTAAAGATTCTTCGGAAGTTTGGGATGATGGATTGCAAATCCATGGAAACTCCCATGGTGACAGATCTGAGGAAGTTGAGAGACTCTGATTCTGATCCAGTAGACTCGTCCTTGTACCGACAGTTGATTGGCTCATTGATGTATTTGGTTAATACCCGGCCAGACATTTGCTTTGTTGTGAACATGTTGAGCCAGTTCCAAGTGGAACCTAGACATGAGGATTGGATAGTTGCAAAGCACATTTCAAGATATATTTTTGGGACGTTAAATTATGGTTTGAGATTTTTCTCAAACATTGACGTACAACTTCATGGATTTACTGATTCAGATTGGGAAGGGAGTGCAGATGACAGAAAAAGTACTTCTGGTATATGTTTCAGTTAGGGATCCGTTATGATATCATGGGCTAGTAGGAAACAGAATTTTGTTGCAATCGACACTACAGAAGTAGAGTATATTGCAACTTGTGATGCTTGTACAGAAGGAGAATGGATTTGTAAGCTAATTTTTGGACTATTTGATCAGGTGTTGGATACGACTGTGATATATTGTGATAATCAAAGTTGTGTGAATCTTCCAGAGAATCTTGTGTTCCATGATAGGTCGAATCACATTGAGATCAAGTACTATTTTATTCATGATAAAGTACAGAAGGGATAATTGATTCTCCAGTGTATCTCCATCGATGAGAATACAGTTGATATTTTGACGAAGTCTCTGTCCAAGATAAAGTTTTCATACTTGAGGGACAAGCTAGGACTCGTGGAGATTGCTCCCTTGGTTGAGAGGGAGAAAATGACTTCCTCGGTTGGGAGGGAGTGATGATATATGGCATCATGGATAGTCAGTGTGTTGGTGGATAGACATTCTCCAGGCGAAGAATGGTCCAAGCGGAACAGATTGTTGGTGGACAGACATTCTTCCTATGAAGAATGGTCCAGGATTGACAAATCGTTGGTGGACAGAAATTCTCCCTGTGAAGAATGGTCTAGGTTGATAGATTGTTGATGTACCATGGACAGTTATTCTCCTGGGGCATTGCCCAGACAGGTAGAATGGTCCAGGAAAACTATTCTTCTAGGATGTATGTTTGTATTAGAAGAATGGTCTGTATCATTGAGTTCACAGTAGTGACCAGAGTGGGGATATTGGTATAGTACAGACATTTTCACTTAGTTCATAGTAGTGGCCAAAGGTAAAATGGTCTAGGACATTCATTCTTCTAGGACGTATGTCTGGATTAGAAGAATGTTCCTTGTATCCCATGGCGTGGCTTTCAACATATGGGAGGACAATGATTCTTATAGGATGTATGTTTGGATTAGAAGAATGGTCTGTGTGGTCCATTGTGTGGATTCTTCTAGGACGCATGTTTGGATTAGAAGAATGGTCCTTGTAGCTCATTGTGTGGCTTTCAGCATATGTTGGGACAGTCATTCTTCTTGTGTCACAGGAAGTGACCAGGATAGGAAGAATGGTCCCTATATCACTCTATTGAGTGAGTGACTTATGCGAGACACTTTGTTAAGTGCATTAAGTCCATCACATGACTTATTCATCATCATGCTCGATTACTCAGATGGAGTATGGCCTTGAGGATGGTGCAAACGAATATGATTTGATGCCAGGAGATTGTTGTATTGCATGGTGATAGCTTGTGTAGTTATTAGTTGATTACAGTGGAGATTGTGGGTCTCTGCACAGTATTTATGTGCTACTATGGTGGATTTATTCCACAGGTAGTCATTGAGTGTCACTAGAAAGTAGATGTGTGCTACTAGGAGTGGTCGTGTACCACTGGATAGAAGTGTTTTTTTTCTATGGATCGACATTGTTGTGATCTATTGGATGGCATTGTAGTAACTATGTACTACTACTGGATTGCCATGGAGACTACCAGCAGTGTCGAAGGTGTTTCCTAGGCTGGTGTTCCAACCAGTAGTGGTGGAGGTGATTGTCAACTAGATAGATAATGATGATGATGCTAGTGACTTGATCTGCATGATCATGAGATAGCCTATGTGTCCATGATGATGCTACCTGTAGAATGGTTTGCAAGACTATGTGAGAATTTCCCATACCATGTGAAATGGATGGATGTGTTTGAGACCATTACAGTTAATACATCCCTCGCTACGAGGGAGTGTTGATATTATGGTAGTTGTGGGAGGTATTAACCTCCATGTGTAAACTTTGGCTAGAATAGATTATTCTGGAAGCAAGAGAAACCCTAAGCAGATGTGTAGAAACCCTAGAAGACAAGTCAGCTTAGTAAAAGAATTAATATTAAAGTATTACCTCCAGAAAGAGAAGTCGACCTAGACAGGTGACAAGGAGCACTATAAATAGAGGGAACTTCAGCTCATTTGTACTCAATCACCTCACTCAGTCTCTCAAGGGTAGCATAAGTTTGGAGTTGTAGCTACAAGAATGGAAGGTGGATCTTCTAGGTTGATTCTTGGTCTCTCTCTCTAGCACTATCTCTTGAAATATTGTAACTGTGAAGAATATTCTAATTATAATTGAGTTATTATTATATAGATCAAATCCCCTTTTGTGGATTGATCATGTTGATTCTTGTATAAGACCAAATCCCCTCTTGTGGATTGGTCAAACCATATTTATATGGTGTTATTTGAGAAGTCGGCCCCTAGGTTTTAATAAAGTGGTTTTAACCACTATTGGAAGAAGTGCGCCATGCTTGGTGAAGAGACACAACCCTAGCGCCCCCTCGGCTAGTATATATAAGTGAGAATGGAGCCCCATTCATTCATTCACTGAGTCACTTAACAAGTGCGCATATTTTGGAGGTAGCTGCAGTCACAAGGAGAGAGAGGTGCATGCTCAATCCTAGTATTTTCTTGGTCGTTTTATCTGAAGTCTTGGCATTGTATTGGCAATCTATTATTGAGGTAGTTTTTGTTGGGTTTTCTCCCCCATGAGGGTTTCCCGGGATAAAATGTTGTGTAACTTATGATTGTGTTTCTTTCGGTGATCCTACTTATGATGTTATGCACTAGTAAATTGAAAAGAACTTAATAACAAATCTAAATTTAACATGGTATCAGAGCTTAACTAAATAGAGCACCTTTCATTGGGTATCCAAAAACGTCACTGTTGTCGTACAAGAAAATTAGGGATTTTATTGGAAAGGAATTTCTAACTAAAAACCATATAGAAAAGTGCACCCTACCCTAGTGCATCATTTGGAAGCGTGAGCGCACCTTTTCAGTGGCCAAAGGCTCCGGAAAGTCAAACCCTAGTTTTGATTGGTACTAGAAAACCAGGAAACTAGAACCAGTACCAGAAGTACCAGTCCATATTTGCGCAGGTCAAGTTTCAAGGGTTAAAACTTGAAATTTTTAAAAACAGACATCTCGATCCTACTCGCCTTGGCCCAGTGCATCTCCTGGTAATTTCAGATTCATTTTCTAAGCACATTCATTTTTTGTTCATTTTCCCAAATCCAGGTCAATATGTCTACAAGCACCAAGCTTGTTGACAAGTTAGAAGGTGTGGAAAACTTTTGTTCCTAGAAGTATGAAATTGAACTCATTCTTGAAGAGAATGACCTTGGAAAATTCATAAAATAAAATGTACCAGAACCTGAAGAAGATGCAACCAAAGAAAAGTACAAGAAGGATATGGTTAGGGCCAAAAGGATCATTGCAGACTCCATTAAAGATCACTTGATCCCTCAAGTATCTTCCAATACTACTCCAAAAGAGATGTTTGATTCCCTAACCAGAATGTATGGAGGAAAGAACACCAACTGGAAGATGAACTTGAGAACCCAACTCAAGAATACAAAGATGCAGAAAGGAGAAACAGTTCAAGACTATTTATCTAGGGTTACTCTTTTCAAAGAACATTTAGAAGCAATTGGAGACAACTTGGATGAATATGAACTCATCATGACAACTCTTAATGGTCTCACAAGACCCTGGGATGCCTTCATCCAAACTATTTGTTCAAGAAAAGATAAACTCCACATTGATAGTCTATGGGAAGAATGTGTTCAAGAAGAAGCAAGAGGAGCCAACCGAGAAGTCGTATTATTAAGGGATGAAGATCAAGCCTTGGTTGTTCATGCTAAAGGAGGAAATAAAAGGTCGTGTTTCCAAAAGGAGACCCATCTTCATAAAGAATCTCACTCCCCAAAGAGATTCACCTATAAAGAATCTCACCCTCCAAGGGGATTCCAGAAATATCATAAGGGTCAAAGAAAAGAAAAAGATTTATCCTCTTATCAATGTTATCATTGTGAAAAGATGGGACACATTGCTTATAATTTTTCTACCAAAAGAGAAGAATACAAGAAGAGAAATAACAAAATACAGCATGCCCAAGCAGTTGAAGATGATGATCCACCCATGAAGTTGACTAAAGAAGAGATTGAAGATTATGTCTTATTTTCCGCCCTCTCGGGATCTGTGACACATGGAGAGGATACCTGACTCATAGATAGTGGTGCCTATAAGCACATGACAGGTCAAAGAGACATTCTCTCTAGTTTTACAGTAAATAAATTTCCCCAAAAAGTTTCACTCGGAGATGATTATCAATACCCTGTCAAAGGAATGGGAGAATCCACCTATAAACTTGATTCAGAGACTATGATGAGAATGAAGGATGTACTTTATGTACTAGGTTTGACAAAGAACTTAGTTTCTATCTTATCTCTAGATAAGAAAGGTTTCAGGGTTGCGTTCATAGATGGTGAAGTTCTTATGTGGCCTAAAGGAAAAACCATAGAAGATGCAATTGTTATTGGAACAGAAGAAGGTTGCTTGTGTAAGTTAAAAGGTCGCGCAGATGCAGCCTTGTCTCACTCCACTGAGAGTCCTTATGAACTTTGGCATAGAAGACTAAATCACATCAACTAAAAAATCCTTACCATATGTAAGCAAGGTAGTTACAGGTTTACCAGAATTCAAGGTTGATCGTGAAGGTGTATGCAAGGGATGTGCACAAGGAAAGAACATAAAGAATCATTTCTCAAAGAGTGACAGTAAAGCAGAAGAAATCTTGGAGCTCATCCACTCATATGTATTTGGTCCAATGCCATCAACATCTCTAAGTGGGTATGTATACTATGTGTCATTTATTGATGATTATTCTCGCAATACTTGGGTTTATTTCTTGAAATCAAAAGATGAAGTACTCGGAAATTTCAAGGAATTCAAAGCCTTGGTAGAAAATATCTCTGAAAGAAAGATCAAGATACCTAGGTCAGATAATGGAGGAGAATAAACCTCAAATGAATTTGGAAGATTTTGCAGATATGCCTGGATTAAGAGGGAGCTCACCACTCCCTATAATCCTCAACAAAATGGTGTAGTAGAAAGAAATAATAGAACAATAATGGAAGCAATGAAGACTATGATCCACGATCAAGATCTTCCAATGCACTTATGGGCTAAAGTAGCAAGAACAACAGTTTATGTCCAAAACAAATTATCCCATAGTGCACTTGGATTCAAAACCATCGAAGAAATGTTCACCGAGAAGCAGCCAAAAGTAAGCCATCTAAAAATATTTGGTTGTCCATTGTTTGTACACATTTCGAAAGAAAGAAGAACTAAGTTGGATCCTTCA
This sequence comes from Picea engelmannii, assembly GCA_009831015.1. Lineage (NCBI taxonomy): Eukaryota > Viridiplantae > Streptophyta > Pinopsida > Pinales > Pinaceae > Picea > Picea engelmannii. Next base: position 875,816 of record ML777051.1, on the reverse strand, counting down.
GGAAAGAAGGGAATATTTGTTGGATATTGTGAGGTCTCTAAGGCATTCATAATTTACATACTAGGTTACCATCATATTGAGATCAGTAGAGATGTAACCTTTGATGAAGATGCAGCACTCAAAAGATCAAGGAAATGCTAGCTTGAAGAAGTATATGAAGAACTTGTAGCTCCCAAAGCTGTGAACCAGTGAAGGAAGTTATAGTTACTCTTGATGATGAGATTCCAGAAGATCATGATATGATAGAATCTCAAGAACCTCCCCAAATGAGGATCTTTCACAAGAGAAAGCCAGCTTGTGCAAGGAAACTTATTCAAGATGGAGAGAAGTATGGTTCCCCAAAAGGAACCATGCGTCAAAGCAAGAAACCTAAGGCATTCTCCAGTTATATGGCCTTGATGTGTGATCTCATAGAAAATGAACCTACTTGTTTTGAATAAGCCATTTAGAAAAAAGAATGGGTGGATGCCATGACGGAAGAATACTAGTCCATTATAAATAATGATGTATGGGAAATAGTTCCCAAACCAAAGAACAAACATGTGGTATCTTCCAAATGGATATACAAGATAAACATGTTGCATATGGAAGCATTGAAAAACATAAAGCAAGATTTGTAGCTTGTGGATTTTCTCAAAAGGAAGGCATTGATTATGAAGAGATGTTTTCTCCTATATCCAGATACACTTCTATCAGAACCATCATATCTCTTGCAGTGAAAATGAAGTGGAATTTACACTGGATGGATGTGAAAACAACCTTCTTAAATGGTGTTATTGAAGAAGAAGTGTATATAGAACAACCACAAGGGTTTGAAGCTGAAGATAAAAATATATTGATGATGTTTCTGCCCTATCTCTCATGATGATGTTGTGTTGGGTTATGTCAGTAGAATACCATTGTTGTTAAGGGGGGGTGTTGAAATATTGTAACTTTGAAGAATATTCTAATTATAATTGAGTTATTATTATATAGATCAAATCCCCTTTTGTGGATTGATCATGTTGAGTCTTGTATAAGACCAAATCCCCTCTTGTGGATTGGTCAAACCATATTTATATGGTGTTATTTGAGAAGTCGACCCCTAAGGTTAAATAAAGTGGTTTTAACCACAATTGGAATAAATCCACCCTGCTTGGTGAAGAGACATAACCCTAGCGCCCCCTCAGCTAGATTATATAAGTGAGGATGGTGCCTTATTCATTCATTCACTCAGTTACTCAACAAGTGTGCATCTTTTGGAGGTAGTTGCAGTCACAAGAAGGAGAGAGAGGCACATGCTCAGTCCTAGTCTTTTCTTAGTGGTTTTATCTTAAGTCTTGGCATTGTATTGGCAATCTATTATTGAGGAAGTTTTTGTTGGGTTTTCTCCCCCATGAGGGTTTCCCAAGACAAAATTTTGTGTACCTTGTGATTGTGTTTCTTTTAGTGATCCTACTTATGTTGTTATGCTCTAGTAAATTGAAAAGAACTTAATAAAAACTCTAAATTTAACACTATCTGGCCTAAGATATGCACCCTAGCTTCTAGTATTTCTTGGTGGTATTCTTGGTGACATTCTTGGTGGTATTCTTGGTGAGTGTAACTGCAACAGCTGCAGTCGAGTAATGTCCTTATTATGTGGTTGTGGGACTTTCTGTCTGGTGCACTATATTTGGAGAAATATGTCCTCTCTTGGTTATTTGTTGGTTCTAGTGCTACTTCCAGAATCATTTTATCTAGCAAAGGTTATGGTGCTCAGGGGTGGCTGCATGCCTATGGTTGGGTGACAATATTGTGATATTGTCTATGGTAAAAAGAGCACATCGAATATTTTAACAATTAGTTAGGTTTATTGGTTGTCAACCTTGTCCAATTTGCTATTGTTGGCCTCCCTCCACTACCATATATATAGAAAGGGAGGAAGGAGTCTTTGTATTTATCATATTTGATCACCACATACTTATCTTAGAGATATGAGAACTAGAGAAAACTTCTCTCTTCCATTTGTACTTCTTCAGTGTATTTTGCACTCTTCTCTAGTGTGATCAGGTTATTATGTTTATGCAAGCAAGGCATTAGGGTTAGGTTTTGCGCTAAGAAGACAAGGGAAGATAGGGTTTGGGAGAAACCCTAGAGAAACGAAGGGAGAAAACCTTGTTCTTATGGTTCTTTTGAGAGAGGAAGACTAGGGTTTTGTGGCATTGGAAACCCTTGTAGTACTTGATGTGGAGAAGATGGTGGAATATTATCTTGTTCTCTCTTATACATTGTGTGATGCAAGTGTGGGTGCTAAAGAGGACTTTGATGTGTATGATAGTTCATTGTGGATCTTTGGTTGAGCGGCCAATGTTGGTTGGGAGTGATTCCTAGCTAGGAAGATTTGGTGGCAAGGGATTTTTATGGTTGACTAGCTAGAGTTTGGAGAGCATTAGAAATGTCCTATCTTATTATAAACGTGAAGGACTATCTTATACTAGATTGGGATAAGTTGTTGGTATGTACTTGTAACTTCATCTTATGTATATATGAAGAGTTATTTCCTATCCAAATTGTGTGCACTTGCAAATTTGATTTTCATCTTATGTTCTCATGATGATTGATTAGTTTCTAGAGATTGTTATGCTTATTGATTTAACATGATGATGAGCAGATATTTTGGGGTGATTAGATCAACATTTAGAAGCTAAGTGGACATATTTATGGCTGTAATAAGTAATTTTCAAATCTATTATATGTTGGGATGTGCCCCAAGCTAGAAACAGTGCTCCCTTGAAGTACATTTGTTTGGTGTGTATTTTACTAGGTTGCCTTGTGTAATTTGTTGGATAGAAGTGAGATATACACTATTGGTTTATATTTTCAAATTCATCTTTAAGTCTAAAGTTCATAGGAAACAGATCTCAGGAACCTCAATGTTGAAGTGAAATTTCTAAATTTGCATTTGAGCAACCAATTCTAAAAATTTCAATATGGTATCAAAGCTTATTTGACTGAGATCAATTATTGATAAAGAAGGAGTTGGGTATTTTCATTATTTTGTACCTAGGAGAGGTGCTTGACCTATTATAGGTTATTGGGTGTGAATCCCTACTGTAATTTGGGAGAAGAACTTGAACCCTAAAAGGGTTATTCTACTTGATTTTTTGTTGATTGTTTCTTTGAGGTTGATTCAAATTTGGAGGGATGACTACTCTCAATCTTTAGAGAGTTTGACAGATTGGTTGTTGCTTCCAATTTTACACCTTAGAAGTGCAAGGTGAAAATGCTATTGGATCAGGTTGAGCTTAGGAGCATATTGAAAATGATATAGTTGCACCTACCGATCCAAAATTGTTGGCCATGCATACTAAGGAGGCCAAGGAAAAGACAATAATTCTTGATTTGATGAAGGATCATTCGATCACTTGCAATGTAGAGAAGATGACCAACATGATGTATGATGCCTTGGTGGGATTATACCAAAGTGAGAGTTCCTCTAAGAAGATGCTCTTAAGAAACAAGCTTTAAGTGATCCACATGAGTAATACAAACATAGTGGTGACTTACCTAGCCATGATCACAGAGTTAAGAGATCAATTGGCTACAATAGGGACAAAAGTAGAGGATAATGAGTTTGTTACCATTGCCTTGAATGGGATTACTCCATCTTGAAAACCCTTTTGTCCAAGATGTTTGTGCTCGTGAGAATTCACCTACTTATGATAATCTTTGGGATGACTTTGTGCAAGAAGAGATAAGGTTAGAATTTTATTCAGCAAAGAAAAAGGAAGTAGAAGACCTATCCCTCATTAGGTGGATGAGAAAGGTGAAGAAGGAATATTCAAGCCAAGTCAGAAATATTTGAGTAATGTGAAATGTTTTAGGTGTCACTAGAGGGGGCATTGTGCCAACTAATGTCTAGAGAAGAAGCAAAAGAAGGAGAAGTAACAAAAACAAGTTGCAAGTAGTGAAGGTACCATAGAAAGAATGCATGAGTTAGAAACCCAACGTGGGACTACCTTCTCCATGGTCTCTACTTTATCTTCCAACATGTCCCACGTCAGGTTTCTAACTCATGCACTCTTGCTATAGTACCTGCCCTACTTGCAACTTATTTATGTTGGTGGACAATGGTGCATCAAGACATACGACTTATGGGAGGGAACTCTTTAGCAAGCTTCAGAAGAAAAAGGGAGGAATGAGAGTGGAGTTGCATGATGATGTTGTTGTTGATTGCAACTTCATGAGACATCCTCCAGATCGTTCTCCTCTGGACTGAGTTGAGACATCTGTGTGAGGAATCCCAAGTGTTGGGTGTTCCCATGTGATGGGTGTGTGTCAGACTTTGGACTGAGTTGTGATGACGTGTGGTCTCTTGCTTTGTACTCCTCTGAACTGAGTTGAGTTAGCTTGAGATGGTATCTTGCCTTGTACTCCTATGGACTCAGTTGAGCCAGCTTGAGATGGTACTCCTACGGACTCAGTTGAGTGATCTATTGAGTAGGATGTCCCTGTGGTTGAGCACAGCTGGACGTGTCCCTAGTGGTTGAGAACTAGTGGAAGTGTGAGATCCTTTCTATATTGCCTGAGAGTAAGATTTACTTGTAACCCTAATTTGTGATGTAAAGGGTACAAGTCGGCCCCACCATCTGTGAAAGATAATTAATATTTGTGTAATGATTAATTATATTATTGAGCTATTGAGGTCGGCCCTATTGTGCCAATAGACACACCTTTTGTTGTGTCAGTTATTGTATAAATAAAGGTGAATCCCCATTGAGGATTACACACTCTCACTTGTCATCTCGGAATTTAAGCAAGTGCATGTATGGCTAAAGTGTGCACCTCTCTTGGGTGCTATGTTCTAGGTTTTGGTAAGCGCCCTCTTGTGTGATAGGTCTATGGTGTTGGGGGATATTCTCTTGATAATATAGCAAAGGATTGTTGGGTTTATCCCTTGTTTGAGAAGGGTTTTCCCAAGATACTTCTTGTGTTCTTGTGCATGGTTATTCTTCTTGTGATCTTGGTTATTGCATCATTTGTGTATGGTGTTGTTGCATTTGTTTATGGTTCAAGTACATGCTAAATGAAATAAAATACATGCCCTTGAGCTAAGCATAGATAAAATTCAACATGGTATCAGAGCAGAGTTCTTGAAGAACCATTGCACAAGTTTTCTAGCAAGTTGTCACCTCCCAGTTGCAAAAAAGTACAGCCCTCTAGGATTTCTGAAAAAGTACGACCCTCCCCTTTTTTGCTTGTTTCAGCACCTTCCACTGAAACTTTGGGGAAAATTTTGGCATAGGAGTGTATGGCCTCCTTCATCATACCTCGAAAAACTCTTTGAGTGCAATTCCGAGAAATTTTGATTTGTGGCCCTAGGGTTTCTAGGGTTTCTGCAGAATTTCGGTTTTTATGGTTTCTGCATCCCATTGAAGGATTTTTTAAGCTTTCCAGTGTTCTTCTGACTTTCAAGGCTTATTGTTGGTAGTCATAAGTCCAACGAAACCTAGGGTTGCTAGCCTAGCCTAGTCGATAGGTTTCCTAGCCTAGTTGTTAAGGGTTTGTGGAAGAATCTACAAACCATGAGGAACAGAACTTTGGTGGAAGATAGGCTTGATGGATCAAGCAACTTCAGTTCCTGGAAATCAAGACTACAGATTACTCTGGAAGAAGATGACCTATTAAGTGTGATACAAAATACTCTACCAAAAACAGTTATCGATGAAGAGAAGGAAGAGTGGAAGGAAGATGATGTCAAAGCAAGGAAGATAATCATCTATTCAGTAAGAGATCATCTCCTACCTTGTATTTCCAACCTGAAGAAGACATCTTATGAGATGCATGATACATTGAAGAATATGTTTGAGAGTACATACACCCTCATATCCCTTACATTGAAGAATCATCTTCAACATATCAAGATGACGAAAGCTGACACCGTTGCTACCTTCTTCATGAAGATTTCAGAGATCAAGATCAGTTGGGTGCCATTGGAAAAACCATATCAGAGAGAGAAATTGTATTTACTACTCTCAATGCTCTTCCAAGACATTGGGAACCATTTCTTCAAAGTATCAATGGTAGAGAAGATCTACCTATATTTGATAGTCTATGGACAGACTGCACCCAGGAAGAATCCAGACTTATAGTCAGAGGAGTGCAAGACTCCCCTCATGCTGACAATCATTCCCTTGCTTTCCATACAAAGAACGGAAAAAGAATAAATAGAAGAAGTTTCAACAAAGCATTTAAAGACAAGAAGACTTCATCAGCTTCAGGTCATGAACACATAAAAGACAATTCAAATCTTCAGTGTTTCAGATGTGACAAGTATGGACACATTGCGAGAAATTGTCCTACCAGGAAGAAAGGAAGACAATTTGCCTCCACTATTGATGTTGATCCAGAGCCACATCAGAGAGATGAAGACATAAAAGATTAAGCCTTCTTCTTCATATCATCACTCTCAGGTACAGTTCCCACTGATAGTGATATTTGGATAATTGACAGTGGTGCTTCCAAACACATGACAGGATATAGAGATCATATGAGAGACCTTGTTGAGAAAGAGTCTAGTTTACATGTTGTACTTGGAGACAATGCCAGATATACTATGAAAGGAGTTGGAACTTCTACTTTCCAACTATATTTTGACATACCCATTCAGTTGAGTGAGGTATTATATATACCTGGGATGAAAAGAAACCTTGTCTCTATTTTTGCGTTAAAGGATAAAGGCTACAAGGTTACCTTCTCTGAAGGGAAATTTCTTGCATGGCACAAGAACTCACATATGAATTCTTCCAGAGTGATTGGTGTTCGAGAAAACAACTTATACAGGTTGATTGTTTGACCAGTCCAAGCCCTGTTACATGATACTATCAGCTTGAGCGAGCTATGGCATAGGAGACTTTCTCATATACATTATAGAGCCCTTCCCGCTCTGGGAAAGATGGTAATAGGCCTTCCAGAGATACATGTTCATCATGATGGTGTTTGCAGAGGTTGTGATTTTGGCAAGAATGTCAAGGGGTCCTTCTTGAGAAATGACAGTAGATCCAAGGGGATCTTGGACTTGATACATTCAGATGTGTGTGGACCCATGATGGTTTCCTCCTTGAACGAATATTTGTACTATGTGCTCTTCATTGATGATCACTCTTGGAAGACATGGATTTATTTCTTGAAGACCAAGGATGGAGTCCTTGCGAGATTTCAAGAATTTAAAGCTCGGGTTGAGTACCTGATCGGGAGGAGGATCAAGGTGTTGAGATCAGATAATGGAGGAGAATACATCTCCAGGGATTTCAGTGATTTCTATATTGAGGCATGGATCAAGAGGGAGTACATTGTTCCTTATAAGCCTCAGCAAAATGGGGTTGCAGAGAGGAAGAACATAACCATCATTAAGGAAACCAAAGCAATGATACATGATCAGAATCTACCTATAATTATGTGGGCAGAAGCATCCATGACAGCAGTGTATGTTCAGAACAGGAGTCCTCGCCAGATTTTGAAGAACATGACTACAGAAGAAGATTTCACCAGAGTGAAGCCTGAGGTTGGATATTTCAGGATATTTGGGTATCTAGTATACTTTCATGTACCCAAGGAGAAGAGAACCAAGCTAGACCCTTCAAGAAGAAAGGGTACATTTGTGGGGTACAATGAATCTTCTAAGGCATATTGGATCTACATCCCTAGTCAAAGACAGATTGAGGTGAGAAGAGATGTCATCTTTGAGGAAGAAATAGCCTTTCAAAGATCCAGAGAATCTCATATGGAGATTGACAGCGAGACAATACCTTCTCCCCCTTCAGCAGTTCAGAGGGAGACAGTCATTGATCCAGTTGATCTAGTAGCTCCAGTTGATGTTCCCAAAGGCATTGCAGTAGGCCATAAAAGGCCTTTTTGGGCTCAACAAACTCTATAGGAAGCAGAGGGACATGCAACTCCTCGAGGCACATTCTGAGAGAGCAAGAAACCACAAATATGTTCGAGCTATGTTTCAACCATGAGCCACATCATTGATACCGAGCCTTCTTGTCATGGAGAAGCAACAGGACAGCAGGTATGGAAAGATGCCATGACAAAAGAGTATTATTCCATCATGAAGAATGATGTGTGGGATATTGTTCTGAGACCGGAAGGGAAGTCTGTAGTGACTTCCAAGTGGATCTATAAGATCAAGCAAGCAGCTGATGGAAGTGTCGAGAAGTACAAAGCGAGATTTGTGGCCGGAGGATTCTCTCATGTGGAAGGAATAGATTATGAGGAGACATTTGCCCCAGTAGCCCAATACACTTCCATCCATACGATCATTCCCTAGTTGCATCCATGGGTTGGAGACTACATCAGATGGATCTAAAGACATCATTTCTCAATGGTGAGATTGAGGAAGAAGTTTACATCGAGCAACCAGATGGATTCGTGATGCATGAATAGAAGTCTCATGTGTGCAGGTTGAAGAAATCCTTGTATGGAATAAAACATGCACCTCATGCTTGGTACGAGAAGATGGATGGATTTCTGATGAGTTTGGGCTTCGG